>PVKV010021618.1:0-37169 GCA_004027835.1 Alouatta palliata
GGGGAGGGATAGCATGGGGAGAAATGCCAGATATAGGTGATGGGGAGGAAGGCAGCAAATCACACTGCCATGTGTGTACTTATGCAACAATCTTGCATGTTCTTCACATCTACCCCCAAACCTAAATTGCAATAAAAAGTATATATATTATTAAAAAAAAAAAAGAAACAAAATACTTTTTCATTTACCTTTCAGTAAGATATGATTTGGTTAAGAAGAAAAATGTTTGAGAGAGTGAGAGAGAGCTAATTTAGTTGCATTGAAATTCCTGAGATTTAGACACCTCTTTTTGACCCATTCATCTCCTTACAGCTTGGTATTGCCCTTCTACTTGTCGGTTTAGAATTGCTGTCAAATTTTTCTGGTTATATGCCAGTCTTTCTTTTCATTTTTAAACAGTTATATTTTAAGTGAAATGTGGAGTAAAAAATGGTTTAGATAAACCTGCACATGAATTCCTTGCTCTGTCACTAGTTAGACAGATGACTTACAGAGTTTTGTTATTTTCTTTAAAGTGGAAATGACAAAATTTGCTCTATAACCTGATTGTTGATCAAATTTAATGAATTAACAGATCAATCACATAGCACAGACTAGGTGCTCAATAAATGCATTTCCTTCTATCAAACTGTCCCTTTTAAGTAAGAAAAATATAATTTTCTTATTTATCAAGTATAAAAGTAATTTAACACACAATAAATATGTTACATATTAGGGTGAATAAATATTATAACAAATTAATAACTGATGGTATCATTTCTAAATATCAATTTTATTAGTACATTTTAAAATGTCTTAATGCATTTTCTAAGCACTAAAAAAAAATCACTTTTTATATGTATTATAATGTTCACATCTGATGCCACTAGAGGGACTTGTATTATCAGAAGTGTCTTTCAGAAGCATCAGTTGAAAATGTAGAGGAAAATTTGTTAAAGTGGAAATGCCAGATAATGATTTGTATATTTAAGATTTCAGCATCATATGAAAAATGTAACTATTTTTCTGCATTAATTCATTTCATTTTAAATATTTTATTCCACAATAAATAATATTTTCTATATTGTCAAGGAGCAAAATATTTTTCATTTAATTATGTCGTTAAAAATAATGATTTTTTTGGATGTGACACCAAAAGTACAAGCAACGAAAATAAAAACAAACTAGCGAGATTATGTCAAACTAAAAATATTCTGCCCAATAATGGAAACAACGAACAAAATGAAAAGGCCGTCTACGGAATGGGAGAAAGTATTTTCAAACAACTTGTCTCATGTAGGAAATTCATACAACTCAACTGCAAATAACTAAAAAACCCATTTAAATTATGTGCAAATGACCTGAAAAGAAATGTTTCCAATGAAAGCATACAGAGGACCAGGAGGCATATGAAAAGTTACTCAAGGTTGCTAATTATCATTGAAGTGCAAATTAAAACCACAATGAGATGTCAGCTTGCACCTGTAAGGATGGTTATTATCAGTACAATGAAAAATAAGTGTTGGTGAGGAGGTGCAGAAAAGGGAACGCTTATACATATTGATGTGAATGTAAACTAATACAGCCATTATAGTAAGCATCATGGAGGTCCTTCAAACAACTCAAAATAGAAACACCATTTATATGATCCAGCAATCCCACCATGGGGTATATAGCAAAAAGATATAAAATTGGCATGTTAAGAGAAAATTTCACTCCCATGTTCACTGCAGCATTATTCACAGCAGCCAAGGTGTGGAATCAATCTAAGTGTCAATCAATGTATAAGTGGATAAAGAAAAAATGGTATATATACACAATGGAATATTCTTCAGCCTTAACAAAGAAGAAAATTCTAGCATTTTGGATTATACCAATGAAGCTGGAAGATGTTATGCTAAGTGAAAAAAAGCAAGACACAGAAAGACAAATACCACCTGATCTCACTTATGTGTAGAATTCAAAAACGTCCAATTATTAGAAGCAGAGTGTAGAAGGGTGAATATTAGGGTCTGGGGGTTTTGGGTTGGAGGCGGGGGTGTGGAATGAGAAGGTGTTATTCAAAGGGAACAAACTTTTGGTCATAAAATAAATAAGTTCTGGAGACCTAATACACAGCATGCTGCCTACAGTTAATAATGTGTACTTGGAATATGTGAAGAGAATAGATCTTAAATGTTTTCATCACACACACTTGCAGTTAACAATGTGAAGTGAAAGATGTATAAATTGGCTTTTTGGTAGTACTCATTTCACAGTGTATATCCTTATCAACACATCATAATTTATACCTTAAATATATACAATTTCTATTGGTTAATTATATCTCCAAAAAGCTGGAAAAGATAGTTCATTAAGAAACAGTATTTCAATAGTTTGTATTTATATTGTTACAAAAGGAAGTCTTTAAAGTGTCTTAGGTAGCTTTTCCTTATCAGTTTGTGGCACTGCGTTGTCAAAATAAACTCTTCACATGTTTGCACAGTTGCTTAAATAAAGACTAAATCAGTAGCTGTCTTAAAATTACATTTAATGCATGGCATTCCCAATAATACTTTGATCTCAAGTTGTTATCCAGTGCAATTGATTACGTATTTATTAAGCATCTACATCTACTTCATTGAAGGGTCTCTGCCCTAGATACAAACATGAGGAGAAGCACAAGATATGGCCTGTGTTATTATAAAATGACAATTTCCTTTCCTACACAAGCATATCACTTGGGATAAAAAAAGGAGATGACACACTCAAATTAGAATAAACAGATGTTTAATTCACAAAGCTGCTCATTAGAAAGTGATGGGCTAATATAGGGGAATCTCAGAGTGAGTAACTCAAGACTACAGTGAGGAATAAAGGAAGGAATAACAGAAAGTTTTGGTAGAGGCTTATGGAGCAGACTGTCTGGAAAGCAGCAGTGACCTCAGGTGAAAGACGACAACCAGCCTGAGATGACCTCACATGGCAGAAACTAGGAGGATAAATACTTTGCTTTGCTTTCTTTTCTTTCCTCATCTGCCAGCAGTCCCCATGACGGAGCTCACTGATGGAAAGTTTCAGTATAGTGATCAGTGAAACTGTAGGGACAAAGAGAAAGCATTAGATAAGGAAATAAAGACCAAACTGCTGTACAAAACAATATTTAGAATTCTAAGCGTAGGTGTAAATAACTTTATATGAGAGTTTATGTTTTTAAGAAAAACAATTATGTATTTGGAAGAGCTAAGAAGGAGTGGTGTGGCATGTGAGACAGCTGAACGGTAAGGTATAAATTGTTCAGAATAAACAAGGATATAGAATGCGGAGTTTACTTGGTTGGAAAAATATTTGAAGTGAGAAAACAGCTGGGCTTATTACATGTTTTATACGAAAATGTTTTTGTGTATATGTGTTTTACTTTTTCAGTGTAATTGAAAGGGAAATACGAAAATAATCTTATTATCATGAAGTTAATTTTTTTGATTATTTCTTTTTAAGTTTGTGTTTCTGTATAGTCATACACACAAAAAGAGAAAGGACATTAAAATAAGACATAGGTCCTACATGAGAAGTGTTTGATTTTCCTTTTAAACTATTTTTTTAAGCATAATGTTGTTTATTCAAAAGTTTATGCCAAGAAAATAAATATGTATATATGAAAATCACAACATTAAACCAGGCACCTTAGACCAAATCACAACCCTGTCGTCAATTCCCCTTCACTCTAAGTCTCTTTCAAATTCTCTTTCTTGAGCTAGAAGATCAGTCAAATGCCTGTAGGGTCAACACCATGCCGTCTTCCCAGGAAAGCCACTGTATATCTTTCTTTGCGAGCATGACACCCCTCCCCTCACCCCCCAACACCTTATTTTAAAGGATCTAACCCATTAGGAAGTTCATATTGAAATATCAACCAAAAGGATTGGGCGGGGGGGCGCGAGACAGTCTTCACTTGTAATGTCCTTTTCCTGCTCCAGTCCTTGGCTAGAGTTCTAGAAGAGGCTAGCTGCCAGTTTTGCATGAGTCCATTGGAAGCTCGAAGCCCAGCCCCACCCAGGGCAGCTGCTGCAAAGGCTGCCTCCTCAACCTTCTTGGTGACCACACAACAAGGGAGCCTCCAGGGTGCAAGAAACAGATCCCTGAGCCACGTTCTGAGAGAGACGTCCAGGGAAATGATTAGGTCTTCACATGGAAGCTTGAGTCAGAGATGGTGGTTTTGGGGTGATTTGGACAAATTAGGTGAGTGTAGCAAAGCTCTGAATTTGCAGAAGCTTCTCCAATGGACTCCTGATCGAACACAGGACAATAGAGATGAGTAAGAAGCCAGTTTAAGTCTTAGAGAGATGCAGGGCGGCTTTCTGCCACAAGGCATTGGGACTGGCCCAGACAGACACTGCTAAGTCCTCTGCAAGGGAAGTCACCATAAGGAGTGACTAGGTGGAAAATAGGGAAAAAAAGCCACAACGAGGTCATTTTTGGCATTTTAACATGTAGACAATGACAAGAGGTAACGACAACAAAAAAACAATAAATAACTTGAGAAAAGACCAATATTTAACTTTCCCATCCACCCAAGTCTCACACTTAAGTTCTATTCCCACCTCCCCAAAAGAACCACTGAACTAATTATTCATTTTAAAGCACCCAAACCAGTCCAAATCCTCTCGAAACAAAGACCCTCTAGCCAGAGCTGTTGCCTCGCTTGAGCTCAAGTGAGTGGAGAGTTCCAGGAAAGACGCCTTGTAACTAATGCCGCACAGCATGCACTGTGCCAAGCTCCAGCATGGGGCGCCTAACTGGGACACAGGTAGCAGTCACAGCATCAGTGCTGACCAGTGAGGAGGGGGACTCTTCAGTATTCCCAACTATTTGGTACCACAGCCAAGAAAAGGAGGCTAAACAGCTGAGTGAAGAGCACTACTCCCAGTCTCAGAAACAGGACAGCCAGTTCTAATCAGTGTCTGATTAGGGAGAGAGAAAGCAAGCCTGAAGCATAAAGACAATAAAGGCTGGTAGATAAAGGGCTGATCCTTTTTGTAAGTACCAGAAAATGCACTTGACAGCTGGCTGATAGATCTCTGACCGGCGACTGCTTTGACAAGGCCCTGGCTGGACAGGAAACTATAAAGACTTTGGTTTCTGGTCCCTGTAGCCCAGTTACCCGAATGTTGGTGACAGGGCCCCAGCTGGTGATGCTCTTATGCAATAATTCTGCTCTTCTCATAAGTCAGGCTCCAGATTCTCCAGCTACAGAGGTTCTTCCCTGCTTTTGGGTACATGGTAGACTCACAGGAGGTGTTGGTGGCCCCTCAGATAAACAGACCCCCCACTTCACTGACAGCAAAGAAGCAGGTGTAACCGTAATAACCAGCATAGATCTTGGACACCCCACACTCGGGGAAGTCAAACATCTTCACCTGGCGAGGGGGAACAGTCTCAACTTTCTGCTCCACTTGGCCCAGCCAGCCATAGCCAATGAAGGCCTGAGAAGGCTTGCTTCTGGGAGTCCATAACCAGCGTGTGCTTAGTGCCACAGGCTGTGTCTCATTCAACATTTTGGTACAGGCAGAATCTGCCCATCTTTTGTCTTCTGGATGAAGATGGCCAATCGCAGGGGTACCAGTTTGCAGCCATACTCTAATGGCTGCAGCAGGGTGATGAACTTCCCACCCAGTTGTGTCCCAGCTCACCATATTCAGGGCACCAAAGGAACAGAGGTTCCCATTGCAGTCCATTATCATACTGAATTCAGCCCCACAGGCCATTTTGGTGATGGCCTGGCCTTTGTACATTGTCTGTGCCAGGTTGTGTACAGCATGTTTTTGGTTGCCAAGGCCCAGCTACCCCATCTTGTTCCCCCCGGATGTGAACAAGGAGCTGGTTTCTGTCAAGGTCAGTGTGTGGTTCTGCCCACATGGGGCTGGCAGGATCACTTCATGGCTGAGACTCTTGATGAGTCTGGGGGCTTCCACTCTCTTGATCTCATCATGTCCCAGACACCCTTCTCTTGTGCACGGCAGCCCCACAGCTTCTCTTCCGTGAGGAGGAGGCTGCCAGCAGCACACTAACCGGAAAGCACCGTCCACACCCGGACCCTGCTAGGTGCACGTATTCTGAGGCCCCGCACAACTTCTGGCCGAGACCCAGTAAGCAGCTTTTGCTGTGTAGGCACTTGCTGTCAACCAGCCAAGTCTCCGTTGGCCGATCTCCAAATGGGAAGTTGCCCTTTGTACTTTGACCCTTCAAGTTTGAAGCATTCCTTGGTGTACTTGGGCGGGACAATGACCACAGCCACACTGCCCTGCCTTGCCCGCCTGGCCTTGCTGCAGCCTGACTCCGTCCCCACTGGGGGCGCAGTGGAGCTCCAGACCACCCACAAGGTCGCTACCGCTGTCCTTGCCGCTGCCGCTATTTGACCACTTGCGCCTCCTACTGGACGGGCCGCTTCACTTCCTGCGCCCAGTGCGGGCAGAGCTGTTGCCCCAGCAAGGCTCCTGCCAGGCGGCAGCGCACCTCCCACCCGCGACCCCCTCCTTCCTGGGCATGGTCACCGCTGGAGGGAGATATCCAAACTATTTTGAACTGATTTTCTCAAAAGAATATACGTATTTAATTTAAAACGTCAGATAACTCTAAAGACTAACAATGAAAATAACAGTGAAAACAATCAGCAATGATCTGATCATGCTCCCCTACCGTGTTCCATCCCAAAGACACATACTCATCACTCAGGAAACTTCTCACAATATTTATCTCCATATACTTATGCCGTGAGAAAATGATATCTGTTACGTACAATGCTTGCAATTTAGATAAAAGGAATCATATACATGCTACCTTATGCTTTCATGTCATCTTTCTTTTATTTTTGTGTTATTTGTATCTCTATTTCCTTTTTTCCCTTAAATTTTTTTTTTACCACCCCTAACATCTTCCACCTGCTACAACCAAAACCCCTGTCCTGCCCTCCTTAGCTTCTCCCCATCCCATGACCAAGCTCTAACCCATGCTAAGAACCAAGTCTTGCTCCTTCCTTTTCTTCTTTTGAGTCATGTAACTCTCTACGCGTTTGTATGTGTTTATATGGTATACATATATATAAAATGTTTTGGTCATGTTTTGATTTTTTAAAAAAACTAAGATAAAATTGCATACTTTATCCTGTATCTTTCTATTTTCACTCAATAACACCTGATGGAATTACTTCAAATCATTTGGAATAAGTATTCTTTTGAAAGGCTTAATAATGTTGCATTTTTGAGATACGTCATTGTTTATTTAACCACTCTCTTACTGAAGGACATTCACTTTGCAATTTTTGTCACTATAAAAAATTCTACTCTCTCTGTCTTTACATATATATTGATATGTACTGCTGATTTTTACAGCTATATAGTAGTTTACATTTATATAATATACAGAGTTTGAACAGGATTTTCATTAACCTTTCAGTGAAAAAGACTACTGCTATCTTGCTTAGATGTTTACTACACATATTTTCAGCATAGTCAACTGTCATTTTGACATTATCAATGTAATCATGTGTTTTCTCTTAATTTGTTGATGAAATAAATCTATTGATAAATTGCCTACCATTTTAAGATATTTAAATTACTCTTATAAACAGCTCATCTCAGTTACCATTCTTCCTTGCAAATAGCAGATCCATTTCTGAAAAGTTTAAGCAGAAAGAAAATAAATTTATTGCAGTGTATCAGCAATTCAGTAAGTCTCCAGTAAAGTTCAGAGACTTTTAGATTGAAAAATTCACAAATTTCATCAACATTCTGCTTGCAGGTGTGAATCCAATGCGGCTGGGACCAGATATGAAAGAAAGTAAACAACATTCTAATGACATTGAACAAAGTAACTTTCTTGCAGGGCTTTAGCCACTTTTGATTCTACAACTTGGAGTCTCTTTCCCCTTCTCCCACAGCAAAGTGGACTTTGTATGCTTACCTCTTCTCTTATGAATCAAAGATTCCTGCATGTGGAAGTGAGGGAGGCTGGTAGGTAAGCTCTGCTTTCTAGATGGAGGTTTGAGCTACTGACTGGGTGAAGTCACCAGAATAGAAGACAGATGTGCCCGTGGTGTTGCCTGCTACTGATATGACAAATGTCTGTGAGAGTTTTAGAATGATATTCTTTTCATAAATTACTTTATTCAGTTTACTAATATTTTATCTGATGTTTTTGACTAAATTCACTGATAGGATTAGTAGTTTTATTTTTGTATTATTATTATTTAGTTTTGGAATTAAAGTCATACTAGTTTGGAATTAAAGTAATATTGTCTTGTTAAAATGGTATTGTTCTCATGTCTGTAATCCTAGCAGTTTGGGAGGCTGAGACTGGTGGATCACCTGATGTCAGGAGTTTGAGACCAGACTGGCCAACATGGCAAAACCCCATCTCGACTAAAAATACAAAAATTAATCTGGGCATGATGGTAAGCACCTAGAACCTTAGCTACTCGGGAGGCTAAGGCAGGAGAATCACTTGACTGAACCCGGGAGGCAGAAGTTACAGTGAGTGGGATCACGCCATTGCACTCCAGCCTCCTGGGTGACAGAATGAAACTCTGTCTTTAAAAAAAAAAGGTGGTATTGTTAAGGGATCTTTGGGGTGTTGCTTTTCTGGTCACAAACCTCTGTGGCCAGAGGCACCTCTGCCCCAGTTCTTGTTTTGCATCTGGGAAGAATGAGGTATGCAGACAAGTGGAGGGGGAGCAACATGAAGAAGAGTTTTATTGAGAGTTAGAACAACTAGGGGGAGACCCACAGTAGTTAGCTCCTCTCTGTGGGCAGGTGGTCCTGATGTCTGCAGCTCTCAGCAGAGAGAAGGCCTGGAGAGGGTGGCTTCTCTCTGCTGCTGATCATTCCAATGTTTTCCCAGCTCCTAGTAGAGAGGAGGCCCTGGAGGGGGTTGCTCCTCTCTGTAGCTGGTTGTCCTGACATCTCCGCAGGTCTCTGAAGCTCTCAGTGGGGAGGGTAGCTCCTCTCTGAAGTTGGTCCTCCTATAGTCTGCTGAGATCTGGCTGAGCCTGGGGCTTTTATGGGCCTCAGATGGGAGAAAGTGCATGCTGATTGGTCCATGGAAGGCAAGGAGCTGGTAGCAAAGGCACCGCAAGTTCTCACTCTAGTCCTGGCACTGAAAGCCCGCCCCCAACCTTCAGGCCCTTCTGCCTCCTACTGCCATTCATGATACCCAGGGTGGCCAGACTTTGCTCCCAGATTAGAGTGGGTGCTTGAGCAAGCACTTCTGAGCCTGCAAAAAGAGGGGTGAGGGGGTCAGTCCTGGCTCCTGTCTTCTCTGTGGAGCAGAAGGCCCATGTCTGCAGCCTTAGGGTGGGCGGCTGTGGCTATGCCAATGAAGGCAGAGTTCCACCTGCTCTGGGTTCCGCCTGCTCTTGGTTCCCCAGTAGCACAGGGATTCTTGTATCTGCAGCCACTACTTGGGTGGCTGTAGCTCTGCCCAGGAGGGTGGGGCTCCTTCCTACTCTGTGGAGTGGGAGGCCTGGGTCTGCTGCAGCTGCTATGATGGCAGCAGCAGGCCATCTGGAGCCACCATTGCCATCAGTATTTAAAATAACATAGAGATATTTATTATAGAATATACAAAAAAAGAATATAAAAAAAAGACAACACTGTCTTTTTTTTTTTTTTTTTAGATGGAGTCTTGGAGTCTCACTCTGTTGCCAGGCTGGAGTTCAGTTGTGTGATCTCAGCTGCAACCTCTGCCTCCCAGGTTCAAGTGATTCTCCTGCCTCAGCCTCCTGAGTTGCTGGGACTACAGGCACGTGCCACCACACTTGGCTAATTTTTGTATTTTTAGTAGAGATGGGGTTTTACCATGTTGGCCAGGATGGTCTCAGTCTCTTGACCTCATGATCTGCCTGCCTCAGCTTCCCAAAGTGCTGGGATTACAGGCATGAGCCACCACGCCTGGCCAAAACTGTCTTTTTAAAAAATAAGTTTGAATTTGTGTGTTTTGTACTTGAATCTCCTTAAGAAGTACTGTTAAATTTTTGTTCAAGTGACTATCTTTTCCACAGTTTGATTTTATTGCTGCTGTATTTGGAATGTTCCTAATTGATTTTTTTTTTCCTTCTGGATGTTGGACCTTATTGGGTGTGATGCTGTTCCACAGTAATTTCTGATTATATTTTTCTATCAAACTTTAGGCTAAAATTTTCATTATACTATCTTAATTAAGTGTATAATTTAGACAGTTTTAAGTACTTCCTTGATTCTTTCAGGGATTAGAGACTTTTTTATTAGATACTCTCACTTTTTTTAGAAAGTTCCATATAAAAGTATTTTTAACAGATTTATGGTTTTCTACTGATGCACATGTTTGCAAAAATATTTTCATGGTGAATTTTCATGCCACTCACTTAAATTTAAACCCTCTTTCTGATATCTGCTCCGCAGAACAAATTCAATGAAGGGCCATATTCTTAACTGGACTTGCAAAAAATTAAATGCTTTTTTATTTCTCAGTTTTCACCACTAAGAACTGCAACAGATTCAATAGGATGTTACTGGATGTTTAGTCATATTAAGATTCCAATACAAGCCCAATGTATTGTAAGAAGATGTTGTATCTATACTCACGGATAATTTAGAAATAAATTCCATGTTATTTCTTTGCCAGAGACAGCAAAAGTTATAAGAAAAATTATTGCCATGCACAATATCTGAGCTAACTTGCGTTAAATAGTAAGAAGATCAATTAATTCTCAATGACACAAGTCGTTGTGTGAAGAATGCTCTTGTACAAAACAGATTTGAGATTTAATAGGTTTGAAATTCAAAGACAAGATCAATATAGATTTGAGTCCATTAGTACTCCGAAGAATACTAATATATGTCTGTATGTCTACTACTATAAACTTTAACATTCTAAAGGAAAAAATAATTTAAAGAATAAATTTTTTAAAAAGTAAGACTACTGGAAAATCAGTAAAAAATATGAAATATAGACTGTTATAGCCCAGAGGAAGCTGACAAAATAAGACAACTGTAAGGCCAGTTGCCTCCCCAGGAGCTTGGACACACCCATCCCTCCTGGCAACAGGGAATTACGTCACCACTCTGCACCCGACACCTAGTCCCCACTGAAAATCCCCCGCCCAAAAATTTTTGGAAAGCCCCGACAAACCTTGCCTGATAGCACTCCCTTACCCGATAAGCACTTTACCCCATCAAGGTCATTTCTCCCGAGATGGCCTACTCACCAAAGATCCCGCCTACCTACCAGTAATAACTGCCTTCACTCCACTTCCGTGTCCTAATATCCAGTCAAGTGCCTTATGCTTTGTCTCCTCTATGTCAATCAAATGCCTTCACTCCACTTCCTAGGTCCCAATATCCAGTCAAGTGCCTTATGCTTTATCTCCCCTATATCCAATCAAATGCCTTCACTCCTTATAAAACCCCTTACCCTAAAAAGTTAAGTGCGACTTCTCTGGCCCTTACTTGGACCATAGAACCTCGCCCAGGAGCTGAATAAATCAGATTTGCATTTTCTTATACTGGCCTCAGTTTCCTCATTTCAACTCAACAATGTAACTTACAACTAAATGTAGTGAAGTCATCCTGCATGGGATCCTAGAATAGAGAAAAAGACAATAGCTTAAAACTAAGAACACCTGAGTAATGTATAGACTTTAATAACAATGTAACAATGTTGGTTTCTTAATTGTAATGCATTACTACACTAATATAAATTGCTTACAATGGAAAACTGTTACAATATTTTTAAATAAATCTAAAACTATTCTAAAATTTAAAAATTTAAAAATATGAAAAGTGAATTGTCCAGCTTTGAAATTTTAATAATGTAACTTTTTCTTCCAATACTTACTGTGATATTAAGTTAAAAACTTGGAAATTTGGTTTATCTTTTAGGATTTAGAATTCTTCAAGATAATTTACGATTTCATTGTATTGAGTTGTCTGGAATCTGAGAAAATTAGTAGAGACTCATTTTACCATTGCCTTACTAGATGAAAGCCAATGCCAGTGATTAAAATTATGCAAACATTATAGTTTTGGAAGGTATTCTTATGTGAGGACTAACATACCAGATTTATGGAAATATACTTTAATTTAAAAAGATTCCCTTAGAAAATAAATTCAAATATATGAATCCTTCTTTAATATTTGAACTGTTAACAAGCTAAGTGTAAATGAATTTTCTGTATATACTTTCCTGTCTTACAGAATTTATTATAAAATTTTACTATGGGGAAATTAAAAATTGTTCACTTAAAAGGTTTAAATAGGATAATAAAGCAAAATGAACATTTGACTATAAATTTTAAAAGGAGTTACAATTCATCAATGAAAGCTGAGTTTCTGATACTGTTTCTGTGTTCAATAGAGCATTTCTGATTCACAAGAAACATAACTGTATTAAACAAAGTACAGCTCTATCCATCAAACATCTAACTATGACTCTAAAATATGCTTATCCATTGTTTCCATCGGTTATGTTTTTCACTTCATTACACTGACTGAGATTTCAAATGTCTGGTATAGAAAATGTAGAGCTAAATGTAGTTTTAGACATTAAATAGGGAAGTAGATAGCTAAATAATAAATTTCTGTTATATAGGAAGTGTTTACTTGCTGTTAGACATCATCCTGAGGGTCTTATTTGCAAGACTTATTTAGTTCTTAAAACTCTCCTATGAAACAGTGACTTATTAACCCTCTTTTAGAGGTAAAGGAAGTTGCAGTTTTGGGGATCACAGTAATCAGGAGTCATTGATTAACAATAAAAATCTGTTATTAATTTGACTCTCTTTTTCTCCTCCAATCTACACCTGGATATTTATTATATTGGCAATATTAAAGTATTTATATATTTAGTTTATATTTCTAGATTTTTCCATTTAATTAATTTCAGCATTATTAACTTCCTCTTCTTACCTTTGGTTTACCTTCTTTCTTCTTATTTATCTTAGTGCATTGACTTCCTGCCATTAAATTTCCATTCCAGGCATCAGCAAGGAGAAAGAGAGAAGGCAAAATAGGCACACCTACCAGCTTGGTAGAAACCACATTAGCAGCCCTCCAGCCATCACATACAAAACTTCCATATATGCCTATCATCCAGCATATGATCACACAGCTCTTCTCTCTGCAAGACATAACAGAGAATGTGACTTTTGTTTGAATGTATTGCTACTATAAATAAAATTGAATTTCTACTACTGAGGAAGAGATATAAGTATTGGGTAGTTACTAACAGTTTCTGTTGCATCTCCTTCTCCTAGATGTGGCGGCTAAAATGCTTTTACTCCTTTTCAAGTCCTCATAGTTTCAAGACCCTGGATTTCATTGAAATCCGTTTCTAAGCTTTTCCTCAGTTTCTCTAATTTTTAAACAAACTTTATTTTAAGGCACTGTTACAATTTTCCAATCATAATAGCATTATCCATTTACAGTCAATTACATAAATTGCAGAGACATTGCCACCATTTCTCCACTATGATTCTTATCTTTTACAACATCTCAGTCCTGATTTAATTGTTTGGTTATTGTATTTTCATGATTATTTTCCTCAGAACACATTGCTGATATAGTATCTACATTCATGTATTTCTGAAAATATTGTTTCTTTACTCTGATGAATGAATAGTAACTTGACTCTATCTCCTCTTCTCTCAGTAGATCAAATTTTATTAACTGCTAAGTTTTAATATTGTAAATAAGACTGATATTACTCAGATTCACTTTCCTTTGAAAGTTAGTTTCTTATAGAAGCTTATAAGACTTTCTGTTTACTGTTGGAATTCAAAATGTTCACCAGGATATGTCTAAATAAATGACCTTTTTTATTAATCCTCTCTGGGACTCAAGGAACCTTTTAAATCTTCAGATGTACATCTTTCTTCAAACAAAAGAAATTTTCTTTATTTGTTTAAATATTACCTCTCTCTATCACTTTCTTTATTTTATTTCAGGATCTTCTTTTATACATACTAAAATTCTCCCATCTCTGCTTTCAATAGCTCATCTTTTCATCAGTCATTTACGCTATTTCTACATGTTTCAGAATTTTTTCAGTAGATACTCCTGGTATACTTAACTTTTCATCATCACTATTATTTTTAGTTTAACTACGGGAACATTTAAGTTGAAAAGTTTTCTTCTTATTGTTTTTGTTCCACAAATTGTTTTATACTTGATACACTTGACAGATCACATTTCTTTGTTTGTTTATCTCGTCTGACGTATCTGTAAGTTCTACTTCTTCTGAAATGGTTCTTGTTTGTTTTCTTCTCTGCTTTTGAGTCTTCTGGTTTTCTTCAATTTCTCTTGCTTCGAACACAATGATACCACAAGCAATAACAATTCCAGTTAGGACACGTTGGGCACTTTAGGAACTGGGAGCAACTCAGCCCACCATGGCAGATAACGTTAATGGCTCTCCAGGATTTTTAAGCATCTCACTCACCATAGCCATTAAATTCTCATTCCGGGCCTCAACAAGCAGAAAGAGAGAAGGCAAAATAGGCACATGTACCAGCATCTCATCTCACAAAGAAACTTTCCTTTGTAACACTCAAAATTCCCCATCATATAAGAAAAGTGCAGGCACTAAAGTTCGAATCAAACCTATTCTAGATTGCTTGAGAGTTATCTTGACCTGTGATAGATAGCATTCACCCTATTTCTGGTAAGAACCCACGTTCTTGTGCTTGTTTGCTATCTCTCTCTCTGTCTCCTTTTTTAATAGAAAATCTTCTTTCCACTTTTCAGTCTGTGTACTTTGGTAGAAAATGACCCCACATCAACTTTCATGTGAGGGTGCTTGACTGAATTCATAGTTATCACACATTCTCTTCTAGGAGGCTCTCTTGATTGACTCAAATAATGGTCACCAAGTTGAGTATAGTCTGTTTAGGAGGAAAACATTCACAGAAGGAGAAATTTACCTCTCTTTTGAATTTATATTTGAGATGAAATATCGGCAATGCCTGGAAGTCCTCTTTGCACTACACCTAACTTTGTAAATCAGCACACAGGAGAAAAGAGCTGAGACACAATGCATTGTACATAATCTGAATTTTTCAATTACCTGCGAAAATAAATGTATCTCTTTGCTAAGGAGTTTAAAAAAATAATTTTTGAAATATCACAAATCCTGAATTTTTATAATCTGAATGAACTTGCATAACTCAAATGTAGGTAAAGAAAGAGAACATTACCATCATCTCAGAAGCTCCTCTCATGTTCCCTTCCATTGACATTCAAGGGAAATCTCTCCTGTTGTCTAACACTATAGGTTAGTTTTGCCATTTTTGAATTTTACATGAATGGAATACATGATCTTTTAGTTCTGAATTCTTTAGTTCAATGTCTTGGTTTTGCAATGCATTAGTGTTGCTTATTCTTATTGATACAATGAATTCGTTTGTAAATGTAACACAATTTATCCGTTTTTCTGCTGATACGCATTTTTTTAGTGAACCTACATATGCATTGCTGTTGGTGTATACCTGAGCATGTAACTACCAGGTCAATGGGTAGACATATTTTCAGCTTTAGGGTATGCTGACAGTTTTTCCTAACATTTACAAGAATCCACACTTTTACCAGTAATACATGAGAGTTCTATTTCTTCCATGTATTTGCCAACACTGGTATTTTCATTACACACTTTTGAAATGTTCAGTTTTCTGTCATTTGTAATCATTTTTTTATATTAAAAGCCTTCCTGTTTTATTAGCTTTCCTTCCCTGGCTGTTATTTTATGTTACAGAGGAAATTGAGAGGGAAGATATCTCATTCATGTTAAACTCAACCTTTATCTTTTTGGGAAATTTCAAGCACTCTATTCTTTTCAATATAAGCATAGAGAATACATGTATATATACAAACACATATATATACTCATATATTTTAAAAAATATACATGCATATATATACACATATCAGTATAGACACACACATATATACACTGTATCAAATACATGCATGTATACACTGTATCAAGTACACACACACACACACACACACACACACACACACACACTCACTGCATTGAATACTGTCCTCTCATTCCAAAGTTAAAGTAACTCTATAGAGTTTATGTTCCTATTTTTATTTTAGTTCTTAACCCAAAGTAATTAATCAAGTTGTGGAGTTACATGGTCGATTGATGAAGTGAGGTCGTTTCATCAGTCAAAAAAAAAAACATTGATCCAGTCTTACCTTTGATTAGAGATAAATATAGACTATATACTAATTCGGTTTTTTAAAGAAAAAAGAAAAAAGAAAAAAATTGTGTCATAACTGTTTCTGAAGCATGTGATACTAAAAATATTCTTGTCTTTGGGTGTTGAAAATCAATGACATTATTCTATTGTAATTTTTATTTCTTGAATTAAAATGGCATTAATGATGTCATACGATTACAAAATAACATGTATAGCATTATTGTTGAATATGTAAACGGGAAAGTAAATTTTAAATGTGTTACCTACAATTGTGGGTAAAATAATTTTTTGATAACTCTGTCCCAAAATCACTTTGGGACTTGGAAAAATTTTTAAAAGATATTCTGAATAAACAATGAATACAACATTGAAACTAGCCTTATTGCTACCGCTCCAAAAACAATTACAGTTGGAACTGTGGTCAGAAGAAATACCTCCTTAATCATGGTTGTTGCTAAGTGCATATTTGAGATTAACAGATAGAATAGTTACTAATTATCCCCTTTAGACTTAGATACCAAGGAGATGCCAAGGACTTTTTCTCTTGGCCTTTTCAAGGACTGCTTATTCTCGGACTTAACTGATTTAATTTGTGGTGTTGATGTCTTCCCAGAGATTTTCTAATAAAGGATAAAATTTTATCACATATTATAAGCCTGGAGGTTTTGAAGAAAACCTGTTTGTGTAAGAAATAGGAGAACTGAGAGACTATAAAGCAATTTAAAAAATGTAATCAAAAAAGCTTTCAAAGGGGAAGAAATAACAGCAAATTTCTAAAGAATAGTGATACAGTCCAGATAGCTAAGCTCAGACCTCCTTCATGGCAAATTATGATATTTAGGATACAGTATTATTTATTCATATTTATATTAATCATGTTTGATATGTATATTTTTTAAACTATAAGCTTTTTATTTTAATATATAATGCTGCATTTTCATTTGACATTACAAATAATTGCTTTTGTATTTTTAAAATTATGATAGCTGCTTTATATAATTTGGATGCCTGTCCCCTCCAAATCTCATGTTGAAATGTAATCCCCAGTGTTTAAGGTAGGGCCTAGTGGGAAGTGTTTGGGTCGTGAGGTGGATCCCTCACGGATGCGTTAGTGCGGTCTGTGTGATAGTGAGTGGTTTCATGAGAGCTGGTTGTTTAAAGTGTGTGGCACCTCCCCTATCTCTCTTGCCCCCACTCTTGCCATGTGAAGCACCTGGCATATCCCCTTGCCTTCCACTATGATGGTAAGATTCCTGAAGCCCTCACCAGAAGCAGACGCTGGAGCCATGCTGGTAGAGCCTGCAGAACCATGAGCCAATTAAACCTCTTTGCTTCATAAATTACCCAGGCTCGGTTATTTCTTATAGCAATGCAAGGATGGCCTAACACACAGTTACTAGTGCTTGAAACCATCCCATTATCCTTTCTTTCCTGGGTATGTGGGAGCCTGTATTTCCCTAGTACCTTACCATTAGGTAGGAACATGTGCCGAATTATGGGCAACAGAATGAAAGCAGAAGTGACATTTCTCCAATTATTCTCTTTCCTCTCTGTAATCAGTGCACCAGGCTCATGTTGAAATGCTGCAGCTATTAAATAAAAAAAAGTCTTGGGGTCACAGAGTACAATTGACCTAGAGAGTTGTCTGGACTAGTAAAAACTTATTGAAAATTCAAGAATCTAACTTTTGGTTATTTTGACTAATGAGATTTTGAGATTGTTTCAAGCTATAATACACCTACCTAGCCCTGAGTAATATGTAAGTCTATGCTGGTACAGAATAACGAATAGCTTTTTAAGAGTTCATTTTTTTCCTTATACTGAGACTCTTATGTGAAGTCACCACTTCTTCTAATTATTATTAACATGTCATTGTATCATTGATGGTACAGTGGTCAAGCTGAGAAGAACTTTATAGTCTTACATTTCTTTGGTGGTTCACTAAATTTTGTTTATTATAGTTGAAATTTTGGAATATTTCAATTGACATCTATATTAGTATTTTTTATTGAATGAATAAAAGAAGTATTTTATGCTCCTGATGTGTACAGGTACAAATAAAAGATTCTGATATATATCTGATGCCAAATTTTTTTTTTAATTAATCAAAAACCATAAAAATCCTAATAGCTAATATTTTTTGAGTATGCTATGTGCTAGGCCCTGTTAATACATTACATGTATTATTTCATTTAACTCTACCCTGTAAGGTAGGTACCATTACCCTGATCATATACACGGGGAAACTGAGGCACACACGTATTACTTTATTTGCCCAAGGTCAACCAGTAAACAGCAAAAGCAGAATTTCCACCCCGATTCCAGATACTAAGATCTTATGTGCTATGTGAGGTCCCTAAAGATAATTACCAAAAGCTTAATTATTTGAGAAATATCTAAGCAGCTTCTTACTTGTATTTTAAAAATCAGTTAGTGGCTGGGCGCGGTGGCTCACGCCTGTAATCCCAGCACTTTGGGAGGCCGAGGCGGGTGGATCACAAGGTCAAGAGATCGAGACCATCCTGGTCAACATGGTGAAACACCGTCTCTACTAACAATACAAAAAATAGCTGGGCATGGTGGCACGTGCCTGTAGTCCCAGCTACTCGGGAGGCTGAGGCAGGAGAACTGCTTGAACCCAGGAGGCGGAGGTTGCGGTGAGCCGAGATCGCGCCATTGCACTCCAGCCTGGGTGACAAGAGCGAAATTCCGTCTCAAAAAAAAAAAAATCAGTTAGTATGCTTTATATGTCAAGGTATAGAAAACAAGACTCAGATTTACTGACTCAGGTTACTTAAACATTTAGGAAGACCCCTGACTTTAGGTAAGGCTTAAATTCAAACTGAAGAAATATGACTGGTCCTCAGATGTTTTCTCTTCACTTCTTGGCTCTGTTGTCTTTTAGTTCCATTTTCAGGCAGGTTTTTCCTGGATCAGAAAGGAATACTCCAGGCCCCATGCTGTTTCCCATGAGCGAGACTAAGGATGTTCTTTGTTGCAGTCGTCCTCTGATCTGCTGATAGTCTTAACGCCCTTCCTCCCACCCACCTCTAGAGCTGAGGCTGGAGACAATCATTCAAACTGTCTGGGTGAGAACTGAAGAGGGGTGAATTTGTCAACAGGAAATTTGAATGTCAAGGATGAGACAGGAGAGAAGCTGTTATCAGGGAAGAACTAACCATGGTCCATCCCAGCATCTTGCTTGTATTTTAAGTTTTATTTTATTTTCAACACTTACAAAAGTGAAATTAATGGATAACCACTTTTTAGTGCACTTCTAGACCCCTAGCTAGAATTTTCAGTTCAATTTTATATTCATTGTTTACTCAAAATGTCTTTTAAAACATTAAAAAGAATTAATATTTTACAATTTAAAGTGCCAGAAAGATGCAAAATTTCCAAATAAACACCCATATGTGCATTTGGCATTTAAATACAAAAATGGAGTTCTTGTATTTTAAGGATCTTGGTTTCCCAAATTATTCATATACATATAAAACAATCCAGCATAATCATGCCTAAAATAAATCTAGACAAGTGTAACAAAAATTAAGATACAGGTATCAAAATAAATAGGTATGTTCTCTCTCTTCTCATAGGAATACAGATTATACAGATAGTTACAATACAAATATCAATTTCCAGTGTGACGTGTCTTGAAACATAGTGTTGAGGGAGTAAGAGAAATAAAGAACAAACAGAACACTAATATTGAATGAATATCTGTTGTCTTTCAGAACCTGCACTATGTAATGTGCTATGCGAATTCACATTTGTGATTTTATTATATCTTCACTCCAGCTCTTCAGAAGTCGATATGTCATAGTGAGTTACACAGCCTGCCAAAATGAACAGAACTGGACAATCGTGGGTCAAACATCTAAAGGCAAGTCTGTGGAAACCTGAAGTTCTTTTAAAGTTAGTTTATGTGTTTAGCTGGCCGTCTATTTATACGCTTATTAGTTATTCGTCTGGTTATTTGGTTGATTATTTGGTCATAATCTGAAGATAAGAGAAAGGATTACTGAACTCTCATTTCTTTGAAAAATATGGTAGTTGAGCTAAAATTAATTTTTATGTAACTAATACAAACAATGAATATACATATTGTGTTCAGGATGTACAGGTGCATTACTTTGACAAATACTAGAAAAGAATATTATAAGACTTTTGGGAAAAATTATGAAATTATATATGCTAATTTCATGGCTTATTTTCTAAAATGAATACTATTCTGTAGCAGTCAGCTCTTGTAACAATATTCCTGCATGACTAGCTATTCCAAAACTCAGAGAATTAGAATAATAAGCATTTAATTCTACATACATGACTCTGTGAGTTGGTTGCAACTGTTATTATCTAAGCTTGACCAACTCAGCTCCAAGCGGTCAGTTGGCCTCATGTCTGTTCCCTGTGTGTCTAATTCTGCTGAGATCAATAAAACTTGGGATACGTTTGAGAGGAGTGAACAGAAGTTTAATGCTGCCTAAGGTATGGGATCACAAATCTTTTCTTGCAGAGAAAATATGTTGTTCATTGATTAAATATCAATCAAAATCTTCACAAGAAGTTGATGCCTTGTGTGATGTTGCTTGCACTCCTCACGGTTTTCCTCCAACTGTCTTCATTGCTTTCAGTACAATAAGCAGGTTAAATCTTTGGAAGGCCTAAGGAGGAAATGACTATCCTTGCTGCAGAAAGAAAGTGATTTTTTGGTGAAAGAACTGTTACCTCTGGCTAACACACACTGGCAGTAACTAACACACCATGTTTAGGAATATGACTTATGGATGCTTGACCAGGGAGAAAAGAGTATATGACTGGATTAGAAAGAGATTTTGTAAATTTGAGTGCTATCTTATAACTCTGGCAAAGAAATATACATTTTTTTTCTTTTTTAAAATTATACTTTAAGTACTGTGGTGCATGTGAGATTTGTTACGTAGGTATACATGTGCCATGGTGGTTTGCTGCATTCATCACCCGTCATCTACATTAGGTATTTCTCCTAATTCTCTCTCTCCCCATCTCCCCATCCTGTGCTATCTCTCCCAAAGCATCCCACCCCCTGACAGGCCCCAGTGTGTGTTGTTCCCCTCCCTGTGTCCCTGTGTTCTCATTGTTCAACACCCAGTTATAAGTGAGAACATGTGGTGTTTGGTTTTATGTTCTTGTGTCAGTTTGCTGAGAATGATGGTTTAGAAATGCAAACAAAAACCACATTAAGATACCGTCTCACTCCAGTCAGAATGGCCATCATTAAAAAATCAGGAGACAACAGATGCTGGAGAGGATGTGGAGAAATAGGAACGCTTTTACACTGTTGGTAGGAGTGTAATTAGTTCAACCATTGTGGAAGACAGTATAGAAATTCCTCAGGGATCTAGAACTAGAAATACCATTTGACCCAGCAATCCCATTACTGGGCATATACCCAGAGGATTATAAATCATTCTATTATAAAGATACATGCACACATGTAGTTATTGTGGCACTGTTCACAATAGCAAAGACTTGGAACCAACCCAAATGCCCATCTGTGATAGACTGGATAAAGAAAATGTGACACATATACACCATGGAATACTATTCAGCCATAAAAAAGGATGAGTTTATGTCCTTTGCAGGAACATGCCTGCTTACAAGCTATTGAAGTGAGGCAATTGAAAATTTAAAGTGAAAAAAATGAAGGCCGATGTTAAAAGAGATAGACTTGCTGAAACTGCCTTGGAATAATATTGAAGAAGAGCTCAAATGGTCAGAAAGGTAGTTTTGTTAAAACTGATTGATTACAAAGGACCAAAGAATAATTCGGTTGACTAAGTTTACTCCCTGAGTCAGCCCAAATGACACTCTTCTGGCTGAAATGATAAAGAATGTGCTAATTGAAGGGAAAACACTTGCATCACTGTGTAGGTCAGTGGTTTCTTCTGTAGGCCAAGTCTAATAATAGGGAATGCTGCTATGAAACTGGTCTCTCCATTGTCATTGTGGATGACAAGTTTCCAAAATAGCAGAGGGCAGGTGGCAGCATTTAATTTAGTGGCAAGGTGAACGTCGCTGTGCGATAGACCATAAGATCAGAAAGACTTTGAGAGTAGCTAATAGACCTATGAAAATGACTAATAGACCATGGCGTTCCTAAGGACAAAACGAATGAGCTACCAAGGATTACAGGGCTTGACTTGTACAACCCAAAATACTCAAGAGCAT
This sequence comes from Alouatta palliata, assembly GCA_004027835.1. Classification (NCBI taxonomy): domain Eukaryota; kingdom Metazoa; phylum Chordata; class Mammalia; order Primates; family Atelidae; genus Alouatta; species Alouatta palliata. The sequence continues at coordinate 22,406 of PVKV010021618.1, forward strand.
GCAAGCAGAGAGCTGCTGTCAGATATCACAATGGAGAATCACAGCCCCTTTCAGTTTTCAGACGTAATTCAGTTCACAGACATAACAACCACTAATTGAAAGGGAAACCATCACCATCGTGGCAGAAGTCTGACATGCCATACAAACATATTCAATAACTATTCATCCGATGTATTTTACCAAATTGATGAAATATATTTCCAAAATCTACACAATGGGGGAAAGAGAAATAGAAGCATTGTTCTAGACCCTTTGGATACTGCCTGTTAGCGGATATTGATACCAGAGAACACAAAACGCTGTCATAGCCTCTTGTTAAAAGTGAGTTTGTACAATAATCAATGGCAACATGGCCTCCATTCATCTTATGGTGGGTTTAGAAGGCCCATAGTTTATATTGTGGTCATTTTCCTAGTTCATGAGTACAAAGCCAGGATGAATATAATTATTGTCTGGAAAGATATTCATCTTGGCTGCTTGCCCTATGGAGCATGGGCCATTATAGAAGAAAAGTTCAACAGGGAGCATCTGAAACTATCACCACTGGACAGGTTAGTAAATAATAAACAATACTTCATCCCAAGTAGAAGCAGAAGAATACATGACACACTCAATTATTTGAAGAATTCAGATGCTTCCCTCAATTATTTAAAACTGTGGAGTCTTTGAAAATTTCAATTCATTGCTATGACTCTTGTAAAAGCCAGAAAGACTGTGGCTGCTGCTGATGAACTCTCGGAAACTGAGCCATATGGGGCCCAGTCACAGCTTCTGTGTGAATGTCGTATCTTTATTAGAGCAGACCATCACAGACTCTGGCACTTGGCTTGCTCTGTTGATCTGCAAAATGTGTTCCTTTTGATTCCAGTCAAGGAAGAGCCAAAGCGTTTACACTTACTTTAGAAGAATAGCAACACACAGTCAACACATACCCTCTAAGACTAGGCTCTGCCCTTGTTTCTCAGCATAGTAGCCAACAGGTAAGATAGACAATTTATGCAAATCTGAATACTCTATATTCTTTACACCCTAAAAGGACAGCATCTGAATTAAGATAAACATCATTATCTTGACTCTCCAGAGAACATCATGCAGGTATACTATATTGGTGACAGCACTTTAATTGGACTTATAGAGCAGGAAATGGCAAATACTTCAGGTGGCCTGATATGTTACAGCCATGCCAGAGTGGAGGTGTAATCCCTAAGCAGATTCCAGGGCTTCATATATTAGAAAAGCTTTATAGTTCAATTATCTGGATGTGAGAGAATATTCTATTTGTCCTAGCTGGGAAAGTTCTACTCCGTGCTACTATTTGGCTGGGTTTGGCTCCTGGCCCTATTTTACTCTTTCTCTCTTACTTTGTGTGTCCAAAGCTGAAGGAAAAAATAGTATCTGGGTATTTTCTTTTCTTTTCATTGTTTGGAGGTTCCCCATGAGGTGAGCAGAAATAAGCTATGCCATTTAAGTCTTCCATACGGCACACTATAATCTCCGCCTATATTCCATTGACCAAAGCAAGTGATATGGACAAGCCCAAAATCACTGGGGTAGAGGAAGGGGTGCTGGGGGCTACTTCTCCAGTGGAAGCTGAAGAGAGGAAGTAAGCATTTGCTAAACAATGCATACCACTCTCCAAAGGAAAGAAATTATGGCATCACATACCTCCTACTACTTAAAAAAAAGGGTCTTTGGTATTCTACTTAAGGAAAAAAGGTATCTTCTACTTCTATATTTCTGTGTGCATGGAGGTATAACATATGCCATCATTGAAAATACTGCTCTCCTTCTTTTACTGGGTGTTTTAGAAAGTTAGCAGTTTTTGAGTGGGGCCCGGAACATGAAAGAAATCTGCGGTAGGTTCAAGCAATGCCTGAGTACCTGCTAAATGTAATGTAGGTCAAGATGCCATATGAGGTCTCTAGCAAGCTCCAATAGGAGAGCAGTGTTTGTGTTGTGGAGTAAGATAATGCCATCTATAGCACAGAATTATTCCCAAATAACAAATTCACAAATCAGCTTTTGTTTCATTATATTGCCTGGTAGGTATTGGGTGCCTGAATGTGGGATATGAAGTCACTGCGCTATCAGAGCTGTGCATTCAAGTGGCATTGTCAGCTCCACCAGGTCATATGGTTTGGTGGCACAGCAACAATACATTTTATGCAATGGTACATTAAGTTGGGAAATCAGTAAGTACAGGGTTTAAAAGAAGATACACTAAGAAATGGCCTGCATCCAATATCACACAAATTTATTGTATTAATGCATTTTCTCAGTGTATACACAGGCATGCTAGGACCTTCCCCACAACCACATCGTATAGGAGAAAACAAACAAAATCAAGCTGATTTGTAGGTGTGTCAGTGCTATTTGCTGTTGAAAGATAAACACGGATTTCTGCTGTGCTATGCTGCAATCAGAATTAGTCCTGAGATATAGTAGTGAGAGAAAATTCTTCAATTTGGCAGACCTTTGAGCAGTATATTTGGCCATTAATTGTGCAAAAAGGGAGAAGTGTTTGTAGATGAGGATTTCCAGATTATTGGGCAGTGATTATTGACTTAGATGGTTGGTCAGGAGCCTGGAATGATTATGATGGAAAGATTGAAGAAAGAAGGTCTTGAGAGGAAACATACGATTGAACCTATGGGAGAGAGCAGGAAGAGTGTAAGTATTTGTGTCTCCAGTCAACGTCCAGGGGAGCACATTCACTGAAGGAAATAAACGAAACAAACTGATGAATAGGGTAACTTACCCAGTGTACGTTAGCCAGTCTTCTGTGTCCTTGGCCACCTGATGCTTGCAAAATGACCCGTATCATGGTGGCAGATATAAAGGCTGTGAAAGGATATAATTAGGGGAGATCCTTCTTACCAAGGTTGGTTTAGCTATTGCCAATGACACATGTTTACACTGACAGTAGCAAAGACATAAGCTGATTCCTCCATACGATACAAACCCCAGAAAGACCAACAAGCCATAGATTGGCAAGTTGAATACATCTCTTATACCCTGAAAGGACAGCATTTTACCCTTCCTGTAATTGATGTATATTTCTGATAAGGATTTCCCTTCTTGCCTACTGCCTCAGCCTACCACTATCTGAGGGTTTACAGAATGTCTTATTTACCTAAAGAGATCTTGGATATCATCACTTCAAAACAGGAAACCCGTTAGATGACGAAGGGCACAAAAAAGTGAGCTCCAATTGCCTTACACAGCACACATCATCACCCAGAAACTGCCTGCCTCATAGTTCAAATGGCTCTTTTAAAGGTGTCGCCACAGCTCCAGTTTAGGCATCATCTCCCATGAATTTAGAGAGCAAGTTTTCAGGATGTAGTACACACTTTGAATTAACAGCCATGGTATAGTGTTGTGTTCCTGATAGCCAGAATTTGGGAGTACTGCTCTGCCTTGTTCCTAGGAGAGGGAAAGAAAAGAAGCATGACGCCACAATAAACGCTCAGAATATGTGACTCAGCCTCTTAAGGAGGCCAGAACACAATTGTTTTCACATCTATGTTGAAGGCTAATTGCTCTAGATCAAAATATGGGCAATGAACCATTGATGGTGGCCATTAATGATAATGATAATAAGAATTATGTACTAGTAATAACTAAAAGGTATGATAACAATGGCATCACTGGAGATGCAGAACTTGAGAAGCGGAGGAAGCAGGATCAGTGATATTGAGTACTTGCTCCCTTAACAGCTGTGCTATCTTGCCAGAGCAAGTTACTTATTATTTCTAAGTCTCAGTTTCCTTTTTTCGAGAAAGGAAGGAAATAGCTCCAATTCACATGTGATTATTTTTAGAATTAAATCTTACGGATCAATATTAAATTATTAGCCTATATTTATATACTTCTTAAGATGTAGGTATTACAGTGATGATTTACATATAGATTTACACTAATAAAATATAAAGAGAATCACAAAAGTAATGTTTCCATATTTAAAGCTTGTCTGCATAGAAATATAAGCATCTAATTAATAAGCATCAATTTTGCACAATCCTGTGATACAGTGGGCCCAGATCAAACACACACAGCAATCATTCTCTCAGCACAGGTGGTGAACAGGCTGCTGGTGGAGCCCCAGGCTGTCGCATATGGTTGTGCGGTTTGTTAATAGCACAAAGGAAACTTGCTGAGGGACCTAGCAAAGGCTGACATCTATCCCCAGTGCTCACCAAACCATGTCCCTTTGGGGAACATTGATCTACTTAGAACAGGGGCGGTGGCAGGGCAGTGTTGAAGTCATTCCAGGGTCCTGTATATATCAGTGGTGGACTAATAACCTTAGCCCCTTCCCAATGTGCACACTGTTCCATCTGATTTGTGGCTGGAAAATCGGTGTATTAGGATTTGTTCCATGTTTGGCAGAAAATCCAGGGTAAAAATTGCATCCTAGGTGACTCCATTGACATTTAGCAAGCGTTCTCCTACAGTTGGTCGTTTCCAGATGAGACACCGTTAGAATGATATTGATTTGTGTAAATGAAAACATGTATGTTATGCCTAGAGTGGTATTTTTAACTCCTTGTGTCTGTTCCAGGACATAGGGACATTTTTTTTTCCCTTTCATAGATTTCCTAAAAGCAAAGTAGTAATTCTAAACTTGTCACTAAAAAAGAGAGAACCGTTATTTTTTTAATGGAAAAAATCTTGCTTCATCAAAAATAACTACATGTCAGTAAACGTATCGTCTTATTTATTTATTTATTTATTTTGGCCTGTGAAGACCAACCTCTGAGTTCTTCCTTTTTCAGCACTGTTGCCTAGCTTTCTGTCGTCTGACATCAAGCCTCTATAGTAGAATCAGGAGATAAATGGTTCTCTAATTTTAAGTTGAAACCCAAAACCATGGTCTCAGATGCCGGTAGCTCCAACAATTTCCTTGTGAATAGGAAGTCTACCACCCAGATGATTTTCAAAATGAGTTATAGTTTATTCTCTAAATGTTAACAAGCCACGTGTAGAGCAGTGATGAAATCATCTGCTGCTCAATCTTCCAGAAGAAGGAAAAGCTTGATAGTACACACAGTTCTGGGAGACAAAGACGATGAGGAAAAACACTCTTAGGAAACAATTATTTCACGATTTCACCTTTTGTTGGGATATTTAACAAGTGTCTATTTTGTCACGGTGAACCAGGGTTTTTTCCTTAGTAGGGTAAATAGCAGGCTGACAATGCCATGCAATGATGCTCTGTGGACGTCGGGAAAGAGTTTTAAGCATTTGGAATATGACTTAGAGATCACTCCAAGCAATCCACTTGCTGTAAAATTGTTTTTTCTTATGTTGGACTGGCAATTATACTAATAAATGTCTGTTAATCCTGGCAATAACATGAGGTAAAAGAGTAAATTTGGAACTTTAAATGTCTAACTCAATACGAAGCACATATGGAGGTAAAGACACAGTATTTGTGGGATACAACATTCTATAAGTGCAGATTTGGGGATGAATATCATTCACTGAGAATGAATATGTAAACTCACACAACTGTCACAAGTTTTCAAAATGATAATATACTTTGAACAGACTGAAAATTTAAGGGAATCAAAATCAAAGATTAATCAGAATACTAAGAGAGTATAAATAGATTAAAAAAGGATGAGTTTTAGAGTTATACATTTTTTTATTATTTTTTAATTTTTTAGTTTTTAAATTGTACTTTAGGTTCTGGGGTACATGTGCAGATCATGCAGGACTGTTGCATAGGTACACACATGGCAATGTGGTTTGCTGCCTGCATTCCTCCATCACCTACATCTGGCATTTCTCCCCATGTTATCTTTCCCCAAACTCCTTATCCCCTGCTGTCCCTCCCTTGCTCCCCCAATAGACCCTAGTGTGTGATGCTCCCCTCCCTGTGTCCATGTGTTCTCACTGTTCAACATTCACCTATGAATGAGAACATGTGGTATCTGATTTTCTGTTCTTGTGTCAGTTTGCTGAGAATGATGGTTTCCAGATTAATTCATGTCCCTACAAAGGACATAAGCTCATCATTTTTTATGGCTGTATAGTATTCCATGGTGCATATGTTCCACATTTTCCTCTTCCAGTATATAGTCAATGGGCATTTGGGTTGGTTCCAGGTCTTTGCTATTGTAAACAGTGCTGCTATGAACATACGTGTGCATGTGTCTTTATAATAGAACCATTTATAATCCTTTGGGTATACACCCAGTAATGGGATTGCTGGGTCAGAAGGAATTTCTATTTCAAGGTCCTTGAGGAAGCTCCACACTGTCTTCCACAGTGGTTGAACTAGTTTACACTCCCACCAACAGTGTAAATGTGTTCCTGTTTCTCTACATCCTCTCTAGATTTTTTGATGATCGCCATTCTACCTGGCGTGAGGTGGTATCTCAATGTGGTTTTGATTTGCATTTCTCCAATGATCAGTGATGACGAGCATTTTTTTCATATGTTTGTTGGCTCATATATGTCTTCTTTTGAAAAGTGTCTGTTCATATCCTTCTCCCACTTTTGGATGGGTTTGTTTGTTTTTTTCCTGTAAATATGTTTTCATTCTTTGTAGATTCTGGATATTAGTCCTTTGTCAGATGGGTAGATTGCAAAATTTTTTCCCATTCTTTTGGTTGCTGGTTTACTCTAATGATTGTTTCTTTGGCTGTACAGAAACTCTGGAGTTTATTAGGTCCCATATGTCTATTTTGGCTTTTGTTGCCAATGCTTTTGGTGTTTTGGTCATGAAGTCCTTGCTTATGCCTATGTCCTGCATGGTTTTGCCTAGGTTTTCCTCCAAGGTTTTATGGTGTTAGGTCTTATGTTTAAGTCTTTAATCTATCTGGAGTTAATTTTAGTGTAAGGTATCAGGAAGGGCTCCAGTTTCTGCTTTCTGCACACTGCTAGCCTGTTTTCCCGGCACTATTTATTAAACAGGGAATTTTATTATTTTTGTCAGGTTTGTCAAAGATCAGATGATTGTAGATGTGTGGCATTGCCTCCAGGGCCTCTGTTCTGCTCCATTGGTCTATATCTCTGTTTTGGTACCAGTATCATGCTGTTTTGATTACTGTAGCCTTGCAGTATGGTTTGAAATCAGGTAGCTTGATGCCTCCAGATTTGTTCTTTTTGCTTAGGATTGTCTTGGCTATGCAGGCTCTCTTTTGGTGGCATATGAAGTTTAAGGTGGTTTTTTCCAGTTCTGTGAAGAAGGTTATTGGTAACTTGATGGGGATAGCATTGAATCTATTAATTACTTTGGGCAGTATGGCTGTCTTCATATTGATTCTTCCTAACCATGAGCAGGGAATGTTTCTTCATCTGTTTGTGTCCTCTCTTATTTCCTTGAGCAGTGGTTTGTAGTTCTCCTTGAAGAGGTCCTTTACATCCTTTGTTAATTGTATTCCTAGGTATTTTATTCTCTTTGTAGCAATTGTGAATGGGAGTTCACTCTTGATTTGGCTCTGTTAGTCTGTTATTGGTGTATATGAATGCTTGTGATTTCTGCACATTCATTTTGTATCCTGAGACTTTGCTGAAATTGCTTATCAGTTTAAAGAGATTTTGGGCTGAGATGATAGAGTCTTCTAAATATACAATCATGTCATCTGCAAATAGAGACAATTAGACTTCCTCCTTTCCAAATTGAATACCCGTTTTTTCTTCTTGCATAATTGCTCTGGCTAGAGCTTCCAGTATTATATTGAATAGGAGTGGTGAGAGAGGGCATCTTTATCTAGTGCCGGATTTCAAAGGGAAGGCTTCCAGCTTTGCCCATTCAGTATGATATTGGCTGTAGGTTTGTCATAAATAGCTTTTATTATTTTGAGATATGTTCCTTCAATGTCTAGTTTATTGAGAGTCTTTAGTATAAAGGGCTGTTGAATTTGGTTGAAGGCATTCTCTGCGTGTATTGAGATAACCATGTGGTTTTTGTCTTTGGTTCTGTGTGGTGGATTATATTTATAGATCACATGCGTATGTTGAACCAGCCTTGTATCCCCAGGATGAAGACTACTTCATAGTGACGGATAAGCTTTTTGGTGTGTTGTTGCAATTGGTGTGCCAGTATTTTATTGAAGATTTTTGCATCTATGTTCATCACGGATATTGGCCTGAAGTTTTTTTTTTTTTTTTTTTGAGCCTCTGCTTGGTTTTGGTATCAGGATGATGTTGGTCTTATAAAATGATTTGGGAAGGATTTCCTCTTTTTGTATTGTTTGGAATAGTTTCAGAAGGAATGTACCAGCTCCTCTTTGTATGTCTGGTGGAATTCAGCTGTAAACCCATCTGGACCTGGAATTTTTATGGTTGGTAGGCTTTTAATTGCTGCCTCAACGTCAGCCCTTGTTATTGGTCTGTTCAAGGATTCAGCTTCCTCCTGGTTTAGGCTTGAGAGGGTGCATGTGTCCAGGAATTTATCCATTTCTTCCAGGTTTACTGGTGTATGTGCATAGAGTTGTTTGTAGTAATCTCTGATGGTAGTTTGTAAGTCTGTGGAATCAGTGGTGATATCCCCTTTATCATTTTTTATTGCATTTATTTGATCATTCTCTCTTTTCTTTTTTATTTAATCTGGCCAGTGGTCTGTCTATTTTGTTGATCTTTTCAAAGAACCAGCTCTTGGATTCGTTTATTTTTTGAAGGTTTTTTTGTGTCTCTATCTCCTTCAGTTCTGCTCTGATCTTAGTTATTTCTTGTCTTCTGCTAGCTTTTGAGTTTTTTTTAATCTTACTCCTCTAGCTCTTTCAATTTTGATGATAGGGTGTTGATTTTAGTTCTTTCTTCACTTCTCTGGTGGGCATTTATTGCTATAAATTTCCCTCTAGACACGCTTTAAATGAGTCCCAGACATTCTAATCCATTGTGTCTTCATTCTCATTGGTTTCAAAGAACATCTTTATTTCTGCCTTCATTTCATTGTTTATTTGGTTGACATTCAGGAGCAGGTTGTTCAGTTTCCATGAAATTGTGCAGCTCTGAGTTGGTTTCTTAATTCTGAGTTCTAATTTGATTGTCCTGTGGTCTGAGAGACTGTTATGATTTCTGTTCTTTTGCATTTGCTGTGGAGTGATTTACTTCTGATTATGTGGTCAATTTTAGAGTAGGTGCAATGTGGTGCTGAGAAAAATGTATATTCTGTGGATTTTGGGTGGAGATTTCTGTAGATGTCTGTTAGGTCCCCTTAGTACAGATCTGATTTCAAATCCTGGATATCCTTGTTAATTTTCTGTCTTGTTGAACTGTCTAATATTGACAGTGGTGTATTAATGTCTCCTACTATTATTGTGTGGAAGTCTAAGTCTCTTTGTACGTCATTAAGAAGTTGCTTTATGTACCTGGGTGTTGCTGTATTAAGAAGTTGCTTTATGTACCTGGGTGTTGCTGTATTGGGTCCACATATATTTAGGATAGTTAACTCTTCTTGATGCATTGATCCTTTTACCATTACGTAATGCCCTTCTTTATCTCTTTTGAACTTTGTTGGTTTAAAGTTTATTTTATCAGAGACTAGGATTGCAACTCTTGCTTCTTTTTCTCTCTCCATTTGCTTGGTAAATCTTCCTTCATCCCTTTATTTTGAGCCTGTGTGTGTTCTTGCATGTGAGATAGGTTTCCTGAATACAGCACACCAATGGGTCTCGACTTTTTATCCAATTTGCCAGTCTGTGTCTTTTGATTGGGGCATTTAGCCCATTTACATTTAAGGTTAATACTATGTGTGAATTTGATCCTGCCATTTTGATGCTAGCTGGCTGTTTTTCCCATTAGTTGATGCAGTTTCTTCATTGTGTCGACGGTCTTTACCATTTGTATGTTTTTGGAGTGGCTGGTACTGGTTGTTTCTTTCCTTGTTTATTGCTTCTTTCAGGAGCTCTTGTAAGGCAGGCCTGGTGGCGACAAAATTTCTCAGCAATTGCTTGTCTGTAAAGGATTTTATTTCTCCTTCGCTTATGAAGCTTAGTTTGGCTGGATATGAAATTCTAGGTTGAAAGTTCTTTTCTTTAAGGATGTTGAATATTGGCCCCCACTCTCTTCTGGATTGTAGGGTTTCTGCTGAGAGATCTGCTGTGAGTCTGATGGGCTTCCCTTTGTGGGTTACCCGATCTTTCTCTGTCACTGCCCTTAGCATTTTTCCTTCATTTCAACCCTGGTGAATCTGATGATTACGTGCCTTGGGGTTGCTCTTCTTGAGGAATATCTTCGTGGTGTTCTCTGTATTTCCTGTACTTGAATATTGGCCTACCTTGCTAGTTTGGAGAAGTTCTCCTGGATAATATCCTGAAGAGTGTTTTCCAGCTTAGATTCATTCTCTCCATCACATTCAGGTACATTTATCAAACATAGATTAGGTGTTTTCACATAATCCCATATTTCTTGGAGGCTTTGTTCATTTCTTTTCCCTCTTTTTCCTCTATTCTTGCCTTCTCATTTTATTTCATTGAGTTGATCTTCAATCTCTGGTATCCTTTCTTCCGCTTGGTTGATTTGGCTATTGAAACTTGTGTATGCTTCATGAAGTTCTCATGCTGAGTTTTTCAGCTCCATCAAGTCGTTTATATTCTTCTCTAAGCTGTTTATTCTAGTTAGCATCTCATCTAACCTTTTTTGTAGGTTCTTAGTTTCTTTGCATTGGGTTAGCACATGTTCTTTTAGCTCTGAGAAGCTTGTTATTACCCACCTTCTGAAGCCTATTTCTGTCCATTCATCAGATTCATTCTCTATCAATCTTTGATCACTAGCTGAGGAGGAGTTGTGATCATTTGGAGGAGGAGAGGCATTCTGGTTTTTGGTGTTTCCATCCTTTTTGCCCTGGTTTCTTCCCATCTTTGTGGCTTTATCTATCTGTGGTCTTTGTAGCTGGTGACTTTTGGATGCGGTCTCTGAGTGGACGTCCTTTTTGTTGATGCTGAAGCTATTTCTTTCTGTTTCTTAGTTTTCCTTCTCACAGTCAGGCCCCTCTGCTGTAGGACTGTTGGAGGTCCACTCCAGACCCTGCTTGTGTGGGGATCAACCGCGAGGGCTGCAGAACAGTAAGGGTTGCTGTCAGTTTCTTCTTCTGTTATCTTCATCCCAGAAGGGTACCTGCCAGACATCAGCCTGAACTCTCCTTTATGAGGTGTCTCTTTGGGTGTGTGGGGATCAGGGAGCTGCTTGAGGAGACGGTCTCTCCCTTATAGGAGCTGAAGTCCTATGCTGGAGCTCCATTGTTCTATTCAGAGCTGCTGGGCAGGTACCTTTACATCTGCTGCGGCGAAACTCAACTGCCTCTTTTCCCAGGTGCTCTGACCTAGGAAGATCGGCTATTTATAAGTTCCTGATGTGCTGGTGTCTTTTTTCATAGATGCCCTGCCCTGCACGGAGTAGTCTAGTCACAGTCTGCCAGCAGAATTGTTGCTGAGCTGCCACAGGCTCTGCCCAGCTGCTGTGTGAACTGTCTCATTATTGGCAGACTGCCTCTGTAGTTGCAGATGCCCTTCCCCCCACCGAGCTGGACTGTGCTGGGGTCAGCTGCACTTGCTGGAAAACTCTCAATCCAGAGAGTTTCAGATTGCTTGTTTTGTGGGAGTGGTACCCGCTGAGCCAGATTGCCAGGCTCCCTGCCTCAGCACCCCCTTTCAGTTGAATGGCATTCTAGGCACTATTGAAATGGCCACCCTAATTTGTGTGAGTTTCTGTGCACCTACCCACAGCACCAGTCATGTTGAAAACTCGTGGCATTTTTTGGCCGGGGAATCTCCTGGTCTGTGGGCAGTGAAAAGTTGTTTTGAAATGCAGCGAGCACTCACCCTCTGCATTGTTCTTTCTGGGAACTGCACTCCAGATCTGTTCCTATTTGGCCATCTTGGATTGCCCCCCTGAATTATAAATATTAACATATTAGCAGAATATAAACATATTAGCAGATAGGAAATATAAAATATTAATATTAGCAGAATATAAGGTTACTATTTATGCCACTTTCAGTTTTTATTTCACAGTATTTTTACTGTTTAATATTAGAATAGCTAAATAACAGTGAATACTTTCTCACTTCTTTTGAAAATAATCTAGACAAGTCATTTTTCTCTATAATTTCCCCTTATTTGCCAATATAAATGTGTTTTATTTTTTATTTTTTTGGAATTTTGATAGCAACAGTTTCTTTAAATGAAGATTATATTTCTATTATATTTCTATAATCAAAGATTATATTATATTTTAGTAAAGGTCAAAATTAAAGGGTTATGTCAAAAATAGCTGCTGATAAAAGATTGAGGGTATGTTTCTTGACCTGACCTCAGGGCCTTCATATCCCTCATTTTTCCCCAACAAATTAATCCTTACCCCTTATATTTTACTTTCTATATCTCTGGCAATACATTATATCTAACTTGAAAGCAAATTCCACAAATATGAGTTTTTAACAAACTTACTACTATCACTGTTTATTACAGAGGAAGGCAGGGTCTCTATTTTGAGAGTTCTTGATTTTAATTCATCGTCTTTTTTATTGCCTCAGTTTTTTATCACACACTTTGTTTCATAAATGTAGTCATTTTGAGTGAATATTAGAACCAACAAGACAGGAGAAAGAAAGAAGCAGGATATTGTGGCTGGAGGAATGAAAAGGTGTGAGGCTGTCTGCTTTGCCTCTGTAGCAATGAAGTTGGGTATATATATATATTTTATTGCATTTTAGGTTTTAGGGTACATGTGAAGAACATGCAAGATTGTTGCATAGGTACACACATGGCAATGTGGTTTGCTGCCTCCATCCCTTCATCACCTACATCTGGCATTTCTCCCCATGTTATCCCTCCCCAAACTCCCTACTGCCTGCTGTCCCTCCCTTGCCCCCTCAACAGACCCTAGTGTGTGATGCTACCCTCCCTGTGTCCATGTGTTCTCATTGTTCAACACCCACCTATGAGTGAGAACATACAGTGTTTGATTTTCTGTTCTTGTGTCAGTTTGCTGAGAATGATGGTTTCCAGGTTCATCCATGTCCCTACAAAGGATGCGAACTCATCGTTTTTGATGGCTGCATAATATTCCATGGTGTATATGTGCCACATTTTCGCTGTCCAGTCTATCATCAATGGGCATTTGGGTTGGTTCCAGGTCTTTGCTATTGTAAACAGTGCTGCAATGAACATTCGTGTGCATGTGTCCTTATAGTAGAATGATTTATAATCCTTTGGATATATACCCAGTAATGGGATTGCTGGGTCAAATGGAATTTCTATTTCTAGGTCCTTGAGGAATTGCCACACTGTCTTCCACAATGATTTAACTAATTTACACTCCCACCAACAGTGTAAAAGTGTTCCTATTTCTCCACATCCTCTCCAGCATCTGTTGTCTCCAGATTTTTTAATGATCGCCATTCTAACTGGCGTGAGATGGTATCTCAATGTAGTTTTGATTTGCATTTCTCTGATGACCAGTGATGATGAGCATTTTTTCATATGTTTGTTGGCTTCATCTTGGGTAAATATTTTAAAATAGTCAATACTTATGTTTTTTTAGTATCACCATACTGTTTACTTCTCTTTTAATGCAGACCTGAGTCACCATTCCTCTTGCTTCTTGTTCCAGGGTTGTGGTTGATAGGGAATTAAGAAGAAGTGTTGCAAATATTGATGGAGTGGATTAAATAAATTGAAAATGGGGACCAGGGCATTCTTTACTTGGTTTTCTTTTTCCACTATCTCTGAAATTAAAACTCAGTCATGTAATATTCTTACTATTGAAATTTGAAGGAAGAAAAGGGAATCTTACATTAAATCACATTTAATCAGTTCAAAGTTTGCTGCGTTCTATTTTTTACCATAAAAAACAATGAGGCACTACTTTTAAAAAGCCCACATATAATCAGAAGAAATGAAAAATTGTGGAAGGTTCAGATTCAGTGTTGAAACATAAAAATTCTGATTTTTATCTTTAAAAAGAAGGTAAAATAATTAATGAAGGTAGCTATGGATATCAGCAGGTTGGTCTCATCTGTTCATATATTGGCAAGTTACATCCTTTTAAACATTGGGCATGGCTATAGATCATTTTTCTGCTAAAATAATTCTTTCCAGGTATATGAATACAAAAAAGGGCTTGTAAACTGTTGAATTCTGGCTCCCTAAATATCATCAACATAATCTGTCTGTAAGACAGATTTGAGTTTATTATTTATCACAGTAAGAGAAAAGACTACCTCAACAGAACTTTGAAAGTGTCTCCTAGGGGATGGGCAGGATTTGTTTTTATTGAGAAGTGGCAGTTTGATACAATGTGGGTATTTCATTGTTGGAAGTGAGGAAGATCAATTAGAATTGCGTAATAATCATGAGAGAGCGCTTGGGGACTGGAAGAAGCAACAAAGCAAGGCTTTGGGGGCTGGGAGCTCGAAGACTCTCAGGATGTAAACTGCTGATGCTTTACACTAAAGAGGTGATGCGTCTGCGCCTTTCATGAAGTTCCTTTAATAACTTACACATTTATTTGCTTGCGTAAGAGTTTTTCAGAACAGTAAAGTTATGTTAATGAAGGCAATGAAATAAGAAAATCATTTAGAAAATAACTACTTGAAGAAATAGGTGGTTTAAATCCTCAGTGCCCAGGCTATAATTCTATTCACCATTTCTTTGCCAGCATTCCATTATTTTTTTGCAACAACTGGATTATTGTTATAGTTGAAGCTGGCTTTGACCCCATTCTACAGGGCCCAAAGTTATATAAATTTGTGAGCTCTTTATATATATATATATATATATATATATATATATATATATATATTTTT
>PVKV010021619.1:0-27493 GCA_004027835.1 Alouatta palliata
GGGTTCAAGCAATTCTCCTGCCTCAGCCTCCCGAGCAGCTGGGACTACAGGCACGTGCCACCATGCCCAGCTAATTTTTGTATTTTTAGTAGAGACGGGGTTTCACCATGTTGACCAGAATGGTCTCGATCTCTTGACCTCGTGATCCACCCGCCTCGGCCTCCCAAAGTGCTGGGATTACAGGCGTGAGCCACCGCGCCCGGCCCTGTTTCCTTTAAAACTTTAAGTTACAAATATCACAGTCTGCAGTTGGCTTCAACAATAAATATGTTTCATATAAATATGACTATAAATATAAATATGTTTCACATATTTATACGTGTTCTTAATGTCCTATTGTTTCTGTTTATTACATTTCCAGGATCTATGCTTTACACAGCTATTATTCTTTTTTCTTTTCTTTCTTTCTCTCTTTTTTTTTTAGACATAGTCTTGCTCTGTTATCCAGGCTGGAATGCATCTTAGTTTTTACTGTTTTTTCTTTTTGTTTTTGAGACAGAGTCTTGCTCTGTTACCCAGGCTGGAGTGCAGTGGTGTGATCTCAGCTCACTGCAGTCTCCACCTCCTGGGTTCAAGCAGTTCTCCTGCATTAGCCTCCCGAGAAGCTGGGATTACAGGCACCTGCCACCATGCCCAGCTAATTTTTGTATTTTTAGTAGAGCTGGGGTTTCACCATGTTGGCCAGGCTGGCCTCAAACTCCTGGCCTCGTGATCCTCCTGCCTTGGCCTCCCAAAGTGTTGGGATTACAGGTGTGACCACCATGCCTGGCCTACATAGCTATTGGTCTATTAAGTGTCACGTTCTTAAGCATCATTGTTTGTTCATGCCCAAGGGGAGATTTTTTTAATCATATTTTAAAAATACAATATAATTTTGTATTTAATAATTGTATTTTTATGACAGGAAAAATTTTAGTGAAATATCGTATGCTCTTCATAAAGGATAATTTGGAAAGTATAAAGAAGTATGAAATAAAAGACAAATTCCCTGTAATCCTGCAGTCCAGAGAGACTCACCAGTCATTCTGGGTGTGTTTCTTTGTTGAGGTTTTTTGTTGTTGTTTTTTTTTTGAGACGGAGTCTCACTCTGTCACCCAGGCTGGAGTGCAGTGATGCCTTCTTGGCTCACTGTAACCTCTGCTGCCCAGGTTCAAGTGCTTCTCCTGCCTCAGCCTTCTGAGTAGCTTGGATTACAGGCACCTGCCACTGCACCCAGCTAATTTTTGTAGTTTTAGTAGTGACAGGGTTTCACCATCTTAGGCAGGCTGGTCTTGAACTCCTAACCTCGTGATCCACCCGCTTCAGCCTCCCAAAGTGCTGGGATTACAGGCATCAGCCACCGAGCCTGGCCTCTTTATGTTTTGTTTTGTTTTGTTTTTTAATCTATATCCAATATCCACAGGTTTTGTTGTCAGAAATTTGGGGTCGAAAAAATAAAAGCCATCACTGACAATTTAGCCATCCTTAGAAGTCACATTTTTTTTATTTTTTATATTTCCTTCCAAATCTTTTAAACAAATGTAAGTTTATTCTCTTGTAATCACAGCGTAGGCACGGTTTGGCCATCATTATACCATGAGCATTGTCATTGTCCCGCATACTTTTATCACTATTAAGGATAAGGATATGCTATTGAGAAGGTGTAATTTACAAATCCACTCTGCATTTAGATTCCTCTTCAAGCTTCTGACTCACACAGGTTGTTCAGCAATTATCCCAATTGCAAATAATGTTGTTTTGTTTTCTAAAATTTTTTGTATTCTTGCCTAATACACTTAGAACAAATAATGTTATAATGAAATTTCCATGCTCACTTCCTCTCTCCCTTTGAGGTGATTATTCCTCAAAGTGAAATTCCCAGAATGGCAATGATGGGAATCAAGTCTTCAGCCGCTTTCCTGATTCCTCATACATATTGCCATATTGCTCTCCAAAGGGCTGAACTTAACCTACCTGCCGTAGCTGGGCATGAGGACCGTGGATGCACTACGTTTTTATAGCAATGGGTGTCAACTATTTAACATAGTATTAAGTAACTTTTAACAGCCTCATGTTTTGCAGCTTCATGTAGTTTATTCAGCCGACAGATTACCCAGTCCCTTGTTGGACGTTTTGGTTGTTTCTAGCTTTTGGCTTTTACACATGTAGTATGGAACATCACTGATGAAAGGGATGAGTGCCTTACCATTTCCCAGGCGAAATCCTGGCAGTGAGGTCATGGGGTCACAGGGAGAGACTTCTGTGACCTCGAGCATGTTGCCAATGGGTTGCCAGAAGTTCTGTATCAGCTGGAACTTCTGTCAATATATGGAGCTGTGTCTTACTAGCCCTCATCTGTGCTATTATCATATTTTAAAGTCTTTGCCTAGGGTATTTCTCTTATCTTTTGTGGCTTCTTTCATGATTGAAGTAACATTCTTTGTGAATAATTCAGATGATACAAAAATGAAGAAATCTTTAGTGCCCTGTAAATCTTTGTTCCAGGCTGGGTATGGTGGCTCATGCCTGTAATCCTAGCACTTTAGGAGGCCAAGGAGGGTGGATCACCAGAGGTCAGGAGTTCGAGACCAGCCTGGCCAACATGGTGAAACTTGTCTCTACTAAAAATAAAAATAATTAGCCCAGGCCGGGCGCTGTGGCTCACACCTGTAATCCCAGCACTTTGGGAGGCCAAGGTGGGTGGATCACAAGGTCAGGAATTCAAGACCAGCCTGGCCAACATGGTGAAACCCTGTCTCTACTAAAAATACAAAAATTAGCTGGGCATGGTGGCATGCATCTGTAATCCCAGCTACTTGGGAAGCTGAGGCAGGAGAATTGCTTGAACCAGGACCTGGGAGGCGGAGGTTGCAGTGAGCTGAGATCACACCACTGCACTCCAGCCTGGGCTACAGAACAAGACTCCGTCTCAAAAAATAATAATAATTAGCCTAGTGTGGTGGGGCATGCCTATAATCTCAGCTACTCAGGAGGCTGAGGCGGGAGAATTGCTTGAACCTAGGAGGCAGATGTTGCAGTGAGTCAAGATTGCACTATTGCACCCCAGCCTGGGGAGCAAAACTGAAATCCATCTCAAAAAAAAACTTCATTCTAAATATCTCATAGTTTTTCTGTAAATATGAATCTCCTTTTCTGTTTTTATGAAACTGATTATATATGTGTGTATATATATATATATATAGACATTTATGGTATGTATGGCATAATCACATGCAAACAATTTTAAGAAGTTACTCATTTGATATAATGTGGATACTTTCCCACAATAATGCAAAATATATATATATATATAGTTCATATTACACAAAAAATATATATATACATAGGTATTTTTATTTTTCACAGCTGCATAATATTTCATGATAGGGCTTCTTTAATTTGTTTAACCAATCCTTATTAATGGACATTTAACTTGTTTCCATTTTCTTTTCCATCATTGGATATTTATTATTTGACATACGTACAAAATGAATTCCTACAAGTATACTTGTGGGATCATAGAACATCTATATTTAAATTTTTCATGGTTATTGCTAGTCCTCCAAAAGGGGCAAAACAATTTACATGACTCCTGGAAGTGTACATGAGTTCCTATTTCTCTGTTCCTTTACTTCTTTCTCCAATACTTAGTATTAGTCATTTTTAAAAGCAATTTTAATCTGATAGGTAAAACTATCCTAGTGGTCATGAGATTAATGATCTTTCTTTTGAGATTAATGATCTTCTTATGCGTTTACTCATGTTTTGTATTCTGTGAATTGCCTATTTATGTATTTTGCCCCATTTTTAATTGGGCAGCCTTTTTATATTGATTTATAATTGCAAGTCCTTTGTTTTGCTTTGGTTTGGTTTGTTTGTTTGCAAGACCTTATATATACTATGTATATTAACACTTTGGTATATAAGTGACTAATATTTCTCCCATTTATTTCTCTTTCAATTTTGTTTATGTTTGTTATATAGAGTTTTTAATTTTTTAGGTATTTAAATCTGTCTGTATTTTCCTTTATTGTTCTTGGACTTACTACCATGCTAACAAAGGCTGTCCTCACCCCCAAGATTATGAAAAAAAAAGTTCTGCTATATTTTATTCTAGTACTTTTATGATTTTTTTCACAATTAAAACTTTGATCCATCTGAATTTTCAAATAATTTCTAGTATGAGGTAGATTTATTTCCAGCCAAGAGTATTCCACTTGCTCAAGGAAGAAAGATAATTTATTAGCCTATGTCATTGAACAGTTTTGCCTTCAGGAACAGATGCATCTGGGTGTTTAAGTGACATGTCAATCATCTAGTAGGTCACTCCTTCTCTTAGCTAAGCTGCTTTTTCAGTTAGGTTCATTTTCTGGCAGGTTCTCCCCCCATGGTGGCAAGTTGGACACCAGCAGCTCCAGGCTTATCTCCTATCACCTTAGAACCTCAACAGAAAGAAGGCATCTTTCTCCTACCAGTCTCTCCCATTCAGTGTGTCTCTCAACTCTTCCTTTAAATGCTGAACATGACCACCTCTTACACAGCTCAAACAAGAAAGATAATTTATGGGCCTGAGTAGCTAAACGCACCAAAAGCAAGACACTCCTCTTGTTTATGCTGGCACATCAGGATGCCTTCGGCTGTGAGTAAAAGAAAACCCCAACTCAAATCGTCACAGACACCAGGAAGAAGACATGTACATTCAGGGCAGATTCCAGCTGCAATTCATAGTATTTCTCTACAGTTCTCTTGAGGTTGATACTATTTATTATTTCACATTATGTTCTCAAAGAATTATGTTTCTTGATCCCACAGTCCCTCCTTCATTCCCATCTCAGCCCCTGCCTGTTTACTTCACAGCATTTATTTATTTGTTTGTTTATTTAGTTAGTTATTTATTGAGACGGAGTCTCGTTCTCTGGCCCAGGCTGCAGTGCAGTGTCACAATCTCCGCTCACTACAATCTCTGCCTCCCAGGTTCAAGTGATTCTCGTGCCTCAGCCTCCTGAGTAGTTGGGATTACAGGCTCCCACCACTACACCCGGCTAATTTTTATAATTTTAGTAGAGATGGGTTTCACCATGTTGGCCAAGCTGGTCTCAAACTCCTGGTCTCAAGTGATCCAGCCGCCTTGGCCTCCCAAAGTGCTGGAATTATTGGTGTGAGCCACCACGGCTGGCCTACGTCACAGCACTTACAATCTCCAATCATATGCCTCGTGGTTACTGCCTGCCCCCTGTATGTCTTTCCCCGCTGTATCCCTACCATCTGGTGCACTGCTCGGTATACCGTAGGTTCTCAGGAAACAGTCACCCACTTTATGACTGATTTACTTCCTTAAAGGCTGAAGACATTCCTCTCCCTACCAGCAGCGTAGGAGAATGGCAGTTTCCCCACACCCTCATTAAGACTTAATTTTGGCCAGATCTCTAAATATAGTGTATTTTCCCTTCTCTTCCTGGCGACCTCCTGCTCATCCCTCAAAGCCTTATTCAAAAGCCACCTCCTGGGCCCTGGGCGGTGGCTCACGCCTCTAATCCCAGCACTTTGGGAGGCCAAGGCGGGTGGATCACCTGAGGTCAGGAGTTCGCGACCAGCCTGGGCAACAGGGTGAAACCCCCGTCTCTACTAAAAATACAAAACATTAGCCAAGCATGGTGGCAGGCGCCTACAATCCCAGCTACTTGGGAGGCTGAGGTAGGAGACTTATCTGCACCCGGGAGGCAGAGGTTACAATGAACCGAGGTCATGCCTGGGCTGGACTCCATCTTGAAAAAATAACAGTAAAAAATACAAATAAATTTTTTTAAAGTCTCCCTTCTTTGAGAAACCTTCCCTCACATCAACTCTTTGAGTACCGCCCAGTCCTGTGCTCTGACATTCGTTTTCCATCAAGTTTGACGACCCGATCACGCTGTTTGTCCAGCACCCATACTGCTTAAAGGCTCCGGTAATGGGCGGCTCCGCCTGCGGGGTACACAGTGGCGATGGAGAAAGGCCTTTCCAGAGTTGACAGTTGCCTTGGAGACGAAAGCCGCCTGCACCGCAGTAGGGGGCGGGGCTTACAGAACGTATCCTGCGATTGGTTCCTAGGAAATGGACGCGGGGGCTGCCTTCTCCACCCTGCCTAGCGAGGCCAAAATAAGCCGTGGCTTCGTGCGCCCCACGCGAGGGCCGCCTGACGCCAGGGATTTTCCTGCATCTGCCATCAGAGGACCGTCACCCTAAAGAGCCCGAGCTCCCGTGGGACTCTGGGAAGGGTAGTTCATCCCGGAGTTTGACAGGCGCGGAGTTTGACAGGCACAGGAGCGTCCGTGGGGCTGGAGCAGCTTCGCCACCAACATGGGGATGCTGGTGGGGAGCGAGCTTCGCGTGGTAGGATCGAGGTCCAACGCCCCTGTTACCAGGCACCTGGAGGCCCGACCGTCTAGTGACACTCATCACTTGCCCTCCCCATTTTGGCCTGAAGAGTGGCCCTGAGCAGTCGGGGATTTAGGCCACCAAGAGGATTAGAGGGGCTCGAGAATCTGGCGGCGGCCAATGAGGCTGCAGGGGTGCGGCTGGCTCGCGGCCAGAACCGGGGGAAGGGACCAGGTTAGAGGCGGCGGGGGCGGGGCTAGGGCGTGGCCTGGAGCCGAGGCAGCGCAAGGACTGGCTGGAGTAGGCGGGAAGGGAGGTGGTTATTAGACAATTGAGCCGGTGAAGCCGGCGTGGGCTGAATGCGCTCTGATGCTCGTTTTGAGAATCCTTAAACCGAATATCATTCCTGAGTCCATTGGAGAAACTGAGGCTTAGAGGGGCCAGGGGATCCTCAGGTTCAGTAATTCATTAGAAGGGCTCTTGGTTGCATGGATTATAGCTAAAGAATAGAGATTAAAATCAGCAAAGCAAAAGGTGCACAGGATGGAGTCTAGGAGAGACCAGGCGTGAGCTTCCAGGTGTCCTCTGCCAGCAGAGCATATGGAGAGTATTTAATACACCCAGCAATGATGTGTGACAACACACGAAGTATTCCTGGAGAAGCTCAGTCACGTCTAGGTACCCAGGGTTATGAGTTTGGTTATGTATGTTGACAGGGCTGTTTACCCTGACTGACCTTAGTCTCCAGCGCTTCCAGAGAACAAGCTGAAATTTAGCTGGGGTATCAGTTCTGACAAGGGGTCCCCCACCTCTGAAGTGTTGAGGGAGAGCTTGGCCCAAAGACTTTGCTGTTGCTTTATACCTTGACCTCGTTTTAGCTTGACTTATCAGCTTCACAGGTGTTGGGTTTCGCCGTCTTAGCCTTGCTCCGTTTAGGCTCCTGTAGCTCATTTCTTTTTCCGATCACATTTTTTTTCCTTTATTTGGAGACAGGGTCTTGATCTGTCGCCCAAGCTGGAGTGCAGTGGTGTGATCACAGCTTACTGCAGCCTCAACCCCCCAGGCTCGTGATTCTCCCACTTCAGCCTCCCTAGCAGCTTGATTGCAGGCATGTGTCACCACACCTGGCTGTTAGTATTTTTTGTACAGATGGGGTTTCACCATGCTGCTCAGGCAGGTCTCAAACTCCTGAGCTCAAGCAATCTACCCACCTCAGCTTCCCAAAGTGCTGGGATTACAGGCATGAGCCACCACACCCAGCCTACCACACAAACTTTAAAATGTAGTACTTTATCTAAATGTTTTTCAATTGTGGTAAAACACACAAAACATAAAATTTGCCATTTTAATTTTTTTTTTTTTTTTTTTTTTTGAGATGCAGTCTTGCTCTTGCTACCCAGGCTGGAGTGCAATGGCACGATCTCAGCTCACCACAACCTCAGCCTTCCGAGTAGCTGGGATTATAGGCATGCGCCACCTCACCCAGCTAATTTTTTTATTTCTAGTAGAGACAGGGTTTCTCCATGTTCGTCAGGCTGGTCTAGAACTCCCGACCTCAGGTGATCCACCCACCTCTGCCTCTCAAAGTGCTAGGATTACAGGCATGAGCCACCACGCCCAGCCCAATTTTAATCATTTTTAAGTGATTGTTCAGTGGCCACCACCCAGCTAATCTGTATATGTTTTGCAGAGACAGGATTTCACCATGTTGCCCAAGCTGGTCTCCAACTCCTGGGCTCAAGTCATCTTCCCACCTAGGCTTCCCAAAGGGCTGGAATTACAGGCATGAGCCACACACTGGGCCCCATCAGCTCACTTTATAATAAAACTTTCAATTACTACCATGAGCAGGAAACTAGTATCTCGTTACTAAAGGGAAAAGATGGGGAGAAAAATTAAAATACTAAGCAAAATTGTATTATTGGATGCTAATTAGAAACCCTGGCCAAGCCTGAGGCCTGACGCGTCTGTAAGGAGAGGAGTGAACTGCAGCTGCCTGTGCGCGCTCCTTGGTTACTCAGGCTCACACCACACAGACTGAGGACCAGCTGAACTTGTGTGCCTCCTCAGTGGCCCATGCTCCAGCCAGACAGTGGGGAAACAGACTCAGCTGCTCCCTCTTACTGGGCAATGATTGCCATCAGAAGCCCTCCCCATGAAGATGTGAAGCCTGGCAGGCAGGAACTGATGCCTGGCTGCATGGCAGTAGGCTGAGAGAAGGAACCAATGCTTTTAGACTCAAAACTTTAATCAGAGAACCAACAAACATGCACACATGGAGGGCGTTTCTACGCCGGCCCGCAGCAACAAAGGTGACTGATTTAGAGAAACTGCCCCCAACCCCTAACAGCTGCCAATTTTCCAGAGTCCCCATTGTGTTCCACCTGCAACACTTTTTACACTCTTGGTATTTAACATGCCTGTCTCCTAGACGAGACAGAGCTCCAGAGGACAGGAACCATGTACAAGAAGCTAAAATGTTGCAGCCATTTGAAAAACAGTATACCGGGGTTAGCCAATGGTTCCCAGTTTCAACCAAGTTTAACGAACTTAACCAGAACTCCAGGTGCAAGACTTGAAAAGCCTAAGTGTACAGAGCACTTAGCCCTAACCATTTTAAGCACTAAAATATGAAAGACATTCAAAGTATCAGTGCCCAGTGCTTTTCATGACTACTGTGTTTCAGCAAATGTGTGACTGAGCCACTTAGTGGTAGGGCACAAAAGCCCAGAGCTGACAAAACACTGTCAGGAGGGAACTGGCTGTGTGGTCCCATCTCACTGGACTCTCCAACAATCCCTGGTGATCCCAGAACTGTGATAAGACAGAATGTGGCATTTTTAAAATGTCACTTGTCAATTAACAGCAATCATCTATCAAAATGGGTTCATTCATCTCCCTGATTCCAGAAGGAAGCTTCAGAGCCGAAGCAGTGCACGGCATACTGATATTACCCACCCCCAAGCCTCACAAATTGCCAGGTGAGTGGCCATCTTGGATAAATGGTGAATGATGACAGCCCAGCAGTCACCTCCACACACCACAGGCTTGACCCCCAAGCATGTCTTCCATATGGGTTGTGTTTCGTATGCAGTTAACACCTTGATCAACACAGCTTCCCTGATGGAATCCAGCTGTGTTTTGGTGTCAACTCCCATGACAAATTGCATGTCTTATTCCATAACCAACACTGTTAAGAGGAGGAAGGGCATGGGAAGAGGCAGCATGTCCCCTTTGAGTGAGAGGCTTGGGAGGTTAGGAGTGGAAGGGTTTAGCCAGTTGAGGTTAGGCATTTACATGTTCTTCTTAGCTTTCTGGGGGTTAAAAAAAAAAAAAAACCAGGAAGAGAGATGAAGGGACAAAAAAGGCCAGGCATTTAAGAGTGAGGTGCTGGAGAAAAACCTTACCAAAGGAAAACTTAAATTAAAAGCTATGCAATATAACAACATTAACTACAGTAAACACACAGAAATTACTGCTTCCTTTCTTCCCGTAACACGAGTCTATTTGTGCTACAGCTGACGTGTATTTCTGGCTCATACTTGGTGAGCCCTCATGTGCTGGGCATCAGTTCTAAGTGCGTCACATTTATTTACTTAATCCTCAAAAAAGCCCTCTGAGGTAGGTGATGCCCATTTTACAGATGAGGACACTGAGGCCCTGAGATTTTTCTGACTTTCTCAAGGTCACTTAGGTAGTAGACAACAGAGGTGGGATTTAACTGAGGTAGACTGGCTCCAGAGCCTACCTCTGAATCCTGACACCGTACAGCTTCTCCAATTTTGTGTTTTCATTGTCATAATGAAACTCATGTGCACACAACTTTCTAATTGATCTTTAGATGTATTTATTTGGAGGGAAACTTGCACTGGGATGGTTTCCAACTTTCGACATCCGACGAACATGGTCTCACATTCTGGGACTCTGCTTCCACCCAACAGCTACAGGCAGTATTGCTGCCTGATGTGTACACGCTGATGGCGGTTGAGACTCGAGTGGCACTGAAAGGTTTTCTGGCAATGTTGACACTGATAAAGTGTCCCCTGGGTGTGAACTCTCAGGTGCTGGTTGAGATGGGCACTAAGCCCAAAAGTTTTGCCACACACATTACAGGAGTAAGGCTTCTCCCCAGTGTGCATTCTCTGGTGCTGTGTTAGATTTGCTTTCTGGGCAAAGGCTTTCCCACATTCACCACATACATAGGGCTTCTCCCCGGTGTGAACTCTCCGGTGAATAGAAAGGCATGAGCTCTGGGTGAAGGATTTCCCACATTCCTGACAAACATAAGGCTTTTCTCCCGTGTGAATTCTCTGGTGGCGGACAAGCTCAGCATTCAGGCCAAAGGCCTTCCCGCAGTAGTCACATACATAGCGTTTGTCACCTGAGTGAACTCTCCGATGCTTAGAAAGGCATGAGCTCTGATGGAATGTTTTCCCGCATTCATTACACTGGAAGGGCTTCTTTCTGCCATGAGTTCTCTCATGCTGAACAAGGTAGTTTCTCTGGCTGAAGACTCTGTCACACATGCTACATTTAAAGGGGTTCTCTTCAGTGTGAATTAACTGATGTTTTGAGAGGCGTGCACTTTGGCTGAAGGTCCTTCCGCATTCGTCACATTTAAAAGGGTACTCCTCGGTGAGGGAGGGCTGAAGTTTGATAAGGGAGCCACTGCTGATGGCTTTCCCTTGTTCACCCCATTTAGACAGCCTCACCCTAAAGTGGATTCTTTGATGGCGAATGAGCTGAGTACTTTGGCCAAAGGCTTTCCCACACTGGTCACACTTAAAGGGCTTCACCCTGGTGTGAATCCTCTCATGCTGAGTTAGGTATTTGCTGCAGCTAAAGGATTTCTCACATTTGTTACACTTAAAGCACTTCTCTGTCTGTGCTGGCTTATGAACCAAGATCTTCCCACTCACAACAAACCCTTGTTTTTCTCTGGTGTGAACACTCTGGTGGCACTTCAGGGTTGAGCTGCAAATGAAGCGTTCTCCGCACTCCTGACATTCGTATGGGGTTTTGACAGCGTGTATTTTCTGGTGCTGCACAAGTTGACTATTATGGCTGAAAGTCTCCTTGCATTCGGCACAGCTATAGGGCTTTTCTGTGGCATGAATGGTCTGATGTCGCATCAGAAGTGAGGGCCGGCTGAAACTCCTGACACATTCCTGACATTTGTGGGGTCTATAGCCTGTATGAATTCGCTGATGTTCATTAAGGTGAGTGTTCCGCCAGAAGGCCTTCCCACACTCACTGCATCTGTAAGGTTTCTCCCCACTGTGAACGCTCTGATGGATCTTTAGGGTAGAGGTACGGCTGAAGGATTTCCCACATTCGTTACACTTATAAGGCTTGTCTCCGGTGTGAACAGCCTGGTGTTCAATGAGCAGCGAACTCCGCCTAAAAACCTTCCCACACTCCTGACACTCAGAGGTAGAATTTGCAGCGTGAATTTTCTGATGTTGGACAAGGTGTTTTCTAAACTTGAAGGTCGCCTGACATTTGGCACATTCATAGCGTTTCCGAGTGTGGTTCTTCTGGTGCTGAGTAAGATGAAGGATCCGGGTGAAAGTCTCGCCGCATTCGCTACAGTTGTAGGACTTACTTGCTCTGTGAGTTTTCTGACGCTCAACAGGCTGTGTGGCATGACTGGGTGGGTGGTCACTGTCTTGACTCTTACATGGTTCTTCTCCAGTGTGAGTTTTCTGATGCCACAGGTATGTACTCTCACTAAAAGTTGTCCCATATTCATTACACACATAGGATTTGTGGCCTGTGTGGCTTTTCGGATACACAGAAAAGGAAGCATTCTGGTCGAAACCTTGCTCACACTCTTGATGCACAGTGGGTTTCTCCCTAGTATGAGTAATCCAGTGCTGAATAAAATGGTAACTCCCACTGAGGCTTTTCTCACATTCACTATATTCATATGGTTTCTCCCCTTCTGGAACAGAATCCTGCTGGCTGTGTTCCAAGGAGCCAAACTCATCCCTATGTTCCTTAGATTCAGCTGGTGTGATGCTCTCCTCAGAAACGTGCATCATGGTATCTTCTCCCATGGAAAGGGTGGACACAGGACTGAAGCCTCTCTTTAATTCCTGACTCTCACATTCTGTGGGACTTTCCCTGTTGGTGGCAACATCAGACCTCAGAAGACTTTCTGGATCTCCTAGAAAAGTATCTAACCAGCTGTCCTCTATACTGTCCTCTATACAGGTTTCTCCAAAATTGGAGTTCCAGAAGCCATCCTTGGAAATCATCTCTATAATCTCCTGGGAGAGTCCTTCTTCCAAGAAATCCTGCATCAGAGGAGAGTTCGTGGTCTCAGCCAAATCTGAAAGAGCAAGTGCAAATGTCTCCTGTTCACCAAGGGTAAGAACCCAGAAAAGAGCAAGTAGGGGTGATGGATCTTGAGTCTAGCCTGTCCATCAAGGGACCCAAAGGGGTAACCTATGTGGAACTGGCATCACAGAAAACAGAGAGAGCCCATTCCCAGGAGGATCAATAGGGGAGTTAGGAAACCACAGGGGTTCAACGAGAAAGGAGACTCTACCATTTCCTTCACACCTACGTGACTGACCAAGTTCTCTAAAGTCTCCTGGACTCACCTCCTTCCACTCTCCACTCACAAAAATCTTCCTTCTCATATCCTGCATCCTCTATCCTGGATGACACCCTGCCCCTCCACTCTACCACCCATCCAGTTCTCCATGCTAGAATCCTAGGAGTCAACCTCCTCCCCACCTCTCCCTCAACTTGGCACTATTTTTTTCATTTGGTCTCTATCGAAATGTGTCAACCCACTTCTTCTCCTCTCTTTAAAAGACTCCATCTGACTCCAGGCTACTTGTTGGCCTCCTGTCTCTGTTTCTCTCTCTAATCTTCCACACTAGTCCTAAAGGGCTTTGTAATAAATGGATCTGATTACATCACTCCTCAGATTAAACCCTTCCATGGCTTCCTGTCTAGAGAAGAGAAATGAGCATTAGTCCAGCATTCTTTGTGCTGACCTCATAGAACTCTCGCGGTTCCCTAAATCTACCAGACTTTCTCCTCTGTGCCTTTAATGGTCCCTCATGCTGGACTGCACTTCCTAATCTAACTCCCCTAAGTCTTTTAATACCCAGCTTGAGTATCACCCTCCGCTGAGAGGATTCCCTGACAACCCCATCTCCATTCTGCTTTAAGTCCCTTGCCCTGTATTCTCTGAAAAACAGCTAAGCACTTATCATCCTCTACCATAACAGGTTACGAAAGGGTCTGACCCCTGACCAGTAGGTAAGCCCTTTAAGGGTCACCTTCCACTGCTCATCCATCCACTGCCACAGAGGCAGCCATGGGAAAGGTTTACAGGACAGAGTAATTCCCATTTATGGCATGCTTGCTCACAGGTAGGAGTGCCTCAGCACACTCTATTACCCTCAGCAACCCCCTGTAAGGTAAGCACGTCTCTGGTTTTTTGTTTTTTTTTTCTTGAGACAAGAGTCTCGCACTGTCACCCAGGCTGAAGTGCAGTGGTGCAATCTCAGCTCACTGCAATCTCCGCCTCCTGGGTTTAAGCGATTCTCCTCCCTCAGCCTCCTGAGTAGCTGGGACTACAGGCATGCACCACCAGGCCCAGCTAATTCTTTTTGCATTTTTGGTAGAGACAGGATTTCACCACATCGGCCAGGATGGTGTCGATCTCCTGACCTCGTGATGCACCCACCTCAGCCTCCCAAAGTGCTGGGATTACAGGCATGAGCCACCATGCCCAGCCACGTTTCTGCTTTCTTATAGCTAAGTGAGCAGCAGAGTGAGAATCTGAACCCCTCTGACTATATCTGTGTGTGTGTGTGTGTGTGTGTGTGTGTGTGTGTGTGTGTATTTTGTGACTGAGTTTCACTCTGTTGCCCAGGCTGGAGTGTAGTGGTGCAATCTCAGCTCACTGCAACCTCTGCCTCCCATTCAAGTGATTCTCATGCCTCAGCCTCCCAAGTAGCTGGAACTGCAGGCTCCCATCACCATGCCCAGTTAATTTTTCAATTTTTAGTAGAGACAGGGTTTTGGCATGTTGGCCAGGCTGGTCTCAAACTCCTGACATCAAGTGATTGCCTGCCTTGACCTCCCAAAGTGGTGGGATTACAGGTATGAGCTACCACACCTGGCCCCCATATTCTTAACTACCAAGCTGTACGCTCTCTGGGATCCTTCACGTGACATGACAAAACATGAATGTCACTGCTCTGCTATGTGCCTCTAATCTCCCAATCTCTCCTCTCCTCCATCATTACACTTTTTCCAGCCTGTCCCTTCTGCAATTCTTGGCTCACCATCTGAGTATCTATGAGACTGCTTAAAGTCTCTCTGCCTGGATTTAAAACTTGCAAATGAAAGCCTTCCAAAACCACGTCTTGCTCTGAATTGTCACCTTTGCCTCTGCTCTTGTCTGTCCCACAGATATCTGACTCTCCTCACCACACTTGTGCTCATGTTGTTCCCTCTGCCTGGAATGCACCAGCAGACAAGTAACAGGCACCCCTTATGTGCCAAGCGTGATGTCAGGAGCTGGGAATAAAGGGTGAATCAGCTAAGCTCTGCTTCCTAGACAGACATGCTGTTAAAGGGGAAAGGCACTTTCGTGATAACTATGCAACTCGAGTATCACTACTGGAGGATATGGAGGTACATTTGTTAGTAGGGGCATGGCTACCTATGCTTGTAAACAGCCAATATGCTGAAGTGACAGAAACAGAAAGCAGAGGTTGTGAGAGCCTGTGCATGGGTTAGTCACCTACGAAGGACACTGATGTGCTGAAGAGGAGGCTGCAGAGGCCTCGTGTTCACGAGCTTGAGGGTGGTGAGGCAAGAAGGGAGCTGCAGACTGACTGGGTGGA
Source organism: Alouatta palliata (assembly GCA_004027835.1). Lineage (NCBI taxonomy): Eukaryota > Metazoa > Chordata > Mammalia > Primates > Atelidae > Alouatta > Alouatta palliata. The sequence continues at coordinate 15,213 of PVKV010021619.1, forward strand.
GGGCAGCCTGAGACTCCTGTGCTCTCTGGTTTAGGGCCCTGCTTCTCATGCACATAAAGAAACAATGAGAGAAGCCTCCCACACCAGGCAAGGCAGCTGCCTCTGCTTTCCCCTACTGGAGACATCTCCACCACCTAACCTGATCCACCCGGTGGAACCCCGGCTTGGGAGATGGCAGGGCAGATGCTCCTGGCAATATTCAGGCCTGGGCTTGAGTTACTCCCTGATGTGGCCATCTGCTGTGCCCCAGGGCTAGGAAGGAAAAATGGGCCTGAAAAAAGGGAGGTAAAAGAAGTAGAATGAGGGTCAGCACACTCAGGGGACACAAGGCAGGAAAGTAGAGAGACCAGCTCAGAGAGTGGAGGGCGTCCCCTTGTTGAGTCTTGGAAGGAAAGAGGAAGAGATGTGAAGAGGCACCGGGATAGCCCTGTGCTGAGGTGCGAGGTGGAGAGACACCAGAGCGAGGGTCTATAAACATGTCCTGATCCCCGCCAGCTGCCAGGATGAGGGACGGAAACCAGTGAGTGGCAGAGTGAAGTCCTGAAGCCGAGTGTTGTAATGTCTGGGCAGACCTGTTGGAGAGCTGGCCACAGACCCAGGATGGCACTCTGGAGGACTGAAGGTACATAAAGGGCCCCTCTCCAACCACTCACCAGGGCCCGTTGCTTCTGGGCTTCCTCGTGCCAGAGGCTCCAGATCTTCACTGTCATCTGGGTGGGAGGTCAGGTTGGGTCTTGGGGGGTCTGCAAGGAGAGAACAGCATGGTCATCCAACCAGGACATGAAGGGCCATCCACTCAATGAGAACCTCCTGGCTCTCCTGACTTTTCTGTGCTTTATGCTGCACATGGCTCCTGTGGGCCGGGTGCTGCCCTGGGTGACTCTGGGGATGCCTGTCGTGTAGCTTTCCCAGTCCAGCACTAGAGAGGGAGCCAAACAATCACAGTCCAGGGTGACAGCTGCGACTGGGGACACAAAGGACTTGTGACAGCTCTTCAATGGGCAGAATCTGCCAGGTGGAGGGGCACGACTTCCTTAGCCGTTCATGATTCTCTCACTCACCCATGGACCACACGTTGCCCAAGGCCTCCATGGGCCAGGGACAGAAGACGTCAGGGTCCTGGAGCCCAAGCAGTCCTGAGCCCTACCCTCCACAAGCTTCCCCATGGAAGGGGCAGAGTCATCACCCAGGGGGATACAGGCTACAGCGGAGAAAACACCGCTGCTGGCTTTGAAGTCAAAGTGAAAGGCCATGAGCCAAGCAGTACCGGCGACTTCCAGAAGCTGGCAACGGGCCAGGAAAGACCCTACGTGCTGGAGCCTCCAGGATGAACAGGGCCTGGCCAGCACCTCGCCTCCAGCCCAGCCACATGCATTTGGAACTTGTGACCTCCCGGACTATAACACAATAAAGGTGTGCTGGTGGAAGACACTAGGTTTGTGCTATGTGTAATAGCAGCAATAGGAAACGGATACACTACTCATATACGCAAATACGTGACGGGGCAGTTGAGGTAAACACGTTTCTTTTTTTTTTTGAGACGGAGTTTCGCTCTTGTTGCCCAGGCTGGAGTGCAATGGCGCGATCTCAGCTCACCGCAACCTCCGCCTCCTGGGTTCCAGCAATTCTCCTGCCTCAGCCTCCCGAGTAGCTGGGACTACAGGCGCGTGCCACCATGCCCGGCTAATTTTTGTATTTTTAGTAGAGACGGGGTTTCACCACGTTGACCAGGATGGTCTCGATCTCTTGACCTCGTGATCCACCTGCCTCGGCCTCCCAAAGTGCTGGGATTACAGGCGTGAGCCACCGCGTCCGGCAATATTGAGTTTATGTTCTTTTTTTTTTATTATTTTATTTTTTTTATTTTAAGGCTACAGCACCCGGTATTCCCAGGTGGTCTCCTATCCAAGTACTAACCAGGCCCGACCCTGCCTAGCTTCCGAGATCAGACGAGATCGGGTGCGTTCAGGGTGGTATGGCCGTAGATGTAAACACGTTTCTTATGGTGGGCTGTAGTTTAAAAATTCAAAGACACTGAGATAGGACCTCCCGTAAGATGCTTCTTAGCACACACTGGCCAGTTTGGAGAAAGTCTGCCCCAATGTGATGACATTGTATCAGATGATAGTTTCCACAGTGTGTTATCTTTTACTTCTTTCATCTTTAGAGTCACTTATTTTTCTGGTTCTTCAAAAAGAAAGAACTGAGGCAACAGAGAGGGGAAGCAAGTTAATGAGGTGACACTGCTGGGGAGCTGGGGTGAGGCGGCCTTGGAGCTGCGCAGACCTGAGCTGGAGTCTGGGCCCTGCTGCTCTCTCACTGTGTGACACTGGTGTGACACTGGTGTGCAGAAGAGGGTGACACAGCAGGCTGGCTGCTCTCCCGGGAAAGGCCTGCTGGCAAGGCTGGATTTCAGGAGGGTAGCCCACGTCTCCAGAACGGAAGAGACATGCTCCCGGGACTTAAACTGTGCAAACACTGCAGCTTACACCTGCTTTCCTTCTGGGAGTCTGGAATTTTGGCATGTGCCAGGCAGAGGGGCCCATGTGACCAGCCCCCAGTAAAAACCCTGGCAGTGAATCTGTGATGAGCTTCCCTGGTGGACAGCATTTCACATGTGTTATCACATTCTACAATATTGCTGGGGGAGTTAAGTATGTCCCATGTGACTCCCCGAGAAAGAATTCCGGAAGCTCGTGCCTGCTTCCTTGGACTTTGCCCATGAACCTTCTCCCCTTGCTGACTGTGATCTGAATCCTTTCACTGTAGCAAGTCATAGCTGTGAGTCTGACTACAGGATCAGTCCTGGGAATCCTAGTGAGTCACTGAATCTGCAGGTGGTCCCGGGGACACTGACTTAGCTGGGAAGGTGACTGCCTCTCTTTTAACGTGTTTCAGACCAATCGGCAAAAGAGGGACAACCCAGCTTCTTCATGGGGTGACTGGAGGATTGAACGAGCAAGTCCTAAGAACTGCTACTCAATCATTCATTAATTTAGAGCTGTCGGCTGGGCCCTAGAGCAGGTACTGTTTGTTCCAAACACCGGGGACACGCCCTCTCCTCACACAGCACCCGTTCGGGATGATAAAATGGTAGTTAGAATGTGATGGAACGACAGACAAGATGAGTGGGAGAGGAGGTACGGAGTTCTAACAGGGTCCGAGTTTCGACTTGAAAAAGGTGAGCTCTGAGAGCCACTTAGGCAGAGGGGAGGGCAACTGGAAGACCCTCAAGTACCAGCTTGGAGAATGACTGACTATAATGAGAAGCAGGACAGTGGTGAAGATGAGGCTGGGAGGCAGACAGGGGCCAGAGCAGGGTTTCCCAGGCTGAGCACTACTGCCACTGAGGTGGGCCTGTCCTCGGTGATGGGGCTGTCCCGTGCATTGTAAGACGTGTGGCAGCGTCCCCGGGCTCCACCGGCTAGATGCTAGCCGCACGCTGCTGGCCCAAGGAGTAACAATCAGAACCGTTCCCACACAGCGCCAATGCTCCTTGGCCAGCTGAGAACTGCCGGGCTAGTCATGCTGATTCTGAGGAGCCCAGGAGCCAGGATTTCACCCTGTGGGTGGCGGAGGGCACAGGTGATCACCAAGCAGGCAGTGACTAGGCCCCTGGGGACAGGCGACACTCACTCAGCAGGAAGAGGTTCTGGTAGTTGTCCAATGCTGTGTCCCAGAACGGGTCCCCCTGGTCCAGCCTGAACTGCTCCCAGTCTTCCAAGATGAAGTCCATGGCGACGTCCTTGAGGGTCACAAATTCCTGCAACACAATGCACTATTGGTCACTCAGGGGCCGGGGTCAGGGAGGAGCCTAACACTTCACTCAGGGCACCCCTAGCCCTCAATCTGCCAGGCCTTTGGCAAAAACTATCCCATCCTCAGCCTCACAAGGATCCTGAGAAGGGATTGGAAGCCCCTGCGTTTTGTAGGCAAGGAAAAGGGAGTCTTGACCAGGGGACGGAATGTCAACCAAAGTTAGCACAGATAGGACTTAACCCAGGTCTGCCTGATCCTAAAAGTCTATTTCACGCTTTGGCTTTTTTTAGTGTTCATTCAAGATTTGATTTTGTAAATTTTCAAACATACATACAAGTAGCGACATGGGACCCATCACCCCAGGGGTCATCTGATTTCACCTGTGAATACTTCAGTATGAACAGTAACTCCTTAATCACTGAACACCCAGACCACACTCAAAATCTGTATCTACATTAGGCTGACGTCTCAGTGGCATGTCTTTCTAGCTAGCTTGTCTGAATCAGAACTCAAGGGGGCCCATCCCCTGCATGTGACTGATGTGGCTCTGAGGTGTTAAAATCTACAGCTGAACCCGTGGCCTCTTCATCCTCCATGCTCCTGATGTGAGGCCCCACATTCTGCTTCTGTGCAGTGTCACCTGGCTGCTCCCCTGACCCATGCGTTTCCTGTGAGCTGGTCAGGAGAGCACGGTCTGATTGGAGTCAGTACAGCTTCCGGGGGAAAGACCCCGTCACAGACGTACCAGGTCCACTTTAGGCCCCGTGACTACCAAAGGCTCCTATCTGGCTGTCCAACTTTTAGTGACGGCATCTTTCTTCATTTTAAAACTTTCCTAGTTAACAAGTGTTTACTATTATTTACTTACCTGTGTCTGTATGTATGTATTATATATATTATATATATATATAATACATACATACGGAGAGAGAGAGAGAGAGAGAGAGAGTGTGTCTCATTCTGTCTGTTGCCCAGGCTTGAGTGCAGTGTCACAATCATAGCCTCGACCTCTGGGCTTAAGCAATCTTGCCTCAGCCTCCAAGTAGCTAGGACTACAGGCATACGCCACCACACCCAGCTAATTTTTTTTTTTTTTGGTAGAGCAGGAGTCTTGCTATGTTGCCCAGGCTGGTCCTGAACTCTTGGCCTCAAGTGATCCTCCTGCCCCTGCCTCCTGATGTGTTGGGATTACAGGCATGAGCCACTGTACATGGCCAGTTAATGGGTGTTTAGGATAAAAATCAAATACTTGAGAAATACTGACAATAAAACATGAAAGCCTGCCCCCACATACCCCATCTCTAGCTGAACCCATGCCTAGTGTGTCTCTTCCAAATCTCCATCAGTGTGGGCACACACACGCATATGCACACACAGCACATGTTAAGGAAGAATGAAAACCGCCTTTCTGTAGTTTGGGTTTGAGGTATGGCCCTACTACCTTCACTTATGACTATTGGCAAGTAAGCCGCATGTCTCATGACCCCGATTCCCGCTCCACTAGTGAAATGGGACCAACAAGCCCCATCTCATCAGGGCTGCCACAAGAAGCAACTGAAATACTGCTGGGAGGTGACTGCACAGTACTTAGCACACAGGAGGAGCTCAACAAGGGGGCAATTCCACTCTGGCTTACACTGTCTGTGCCAACGCTCCAGGCATCTGACTGCAAAAGCCCTTCTTCGGCCAAGAGGTTCTGGCATACAACCACGGACTAGCCACATTAGGTGCAGTAAGTCACTGAACTGCCTGACTCCTCTTTGAGGCAGGATTATCCCCAGTTTACAGAGAACAAGATCAAGGCCCAAACAGTCACTTCTCCAAGTCACACAGTATATTAGTCCGTCTTCTGTTGCTGTAACTGAATACTTGAGACTGGGTAACGTATAAAGAAAAGAAATTTATTTCCTATAGTTCTCAAGGCTGGGAAGTCCAAGGCCAATGGACTGCCTCTGGTGAGGGTCTTTTTGCTGGCGGAGACTCTCTGCAGAGCCCTAAGAGGGCGCAAGGCATAACATGGTGAGGGAACTGAAGCAGTGTCAAGCTGGCTTTCACAACAGACCCACTCTCATGCTAACCCGTTAGTCCATAAATAAATGAATTCATTCACACAGGCAGAACCTTCATGACAATCATCTCTTAAAGGCCCCACCTCTTAATACAGTTACATGAGGCATTACATTTCAAGGAGCTTCGATTGGCCGGGTGCAGTGCCTCACGCCTGTAAATCTAGGACTATGGGAGGCTGAGGCAGGCAGACTGCTTGAGCTCAGGAGACTGCCGGCAATTCCCCTGCCTCAGCCTCCTGAGTAGCTGGGATTACAGGTGCGCGCGACCAAACCTGGCTAATTTTTGAATTTTTAGTAGAGATGGGGTTTCACCATGTTGGCCAGGATGGTCTCGACCTCCTGACCTTGTGCTCGCCTGCCTCGGCCTTCCCAAGTACTGGGATTACAAGAGAATCACATGACCCCAGGAGGTGGAGGTTGCAGTGAGCTGAGATAGCAGCCACTGCACTCCAGCCTGGGTGACAGAGCAAGACGCTGTCAAAAAAAAAAAAAATCAGGTATTGGAGAGGCAAGAGGGCTATGACAGAGCCCATGAGGGACTTCTGCGATGAGTGGCAAAAAAAAATTCTCCCTCTTGATCTAGGTGGTGTTCACCTTCATTAAGTCATGCATTTGATGTGTGTGTGTGTGTTTCTGCATCTGTGATTTTGCAATAAAAATATTTTTAAAATTAAGCATATACTAAACGGCATTCCCCTCTTGCTGCTACGTGAGAAAAGATAGAAGGTGGGAAGGGCAGAAGCAGGGAGTCAAGGAAAAAGGCCAGTTTGATCATACAGGTGAGAAATAGTGGCAGGAATGGAGGGAGATCAGTGAAAGCTTCCTAGAGGGGAGGTCATTCAAGTTGGATTACTAAGGATGAACAGGTGTTTACCAGATAGAGCGATGGTTTCACGCATCATTCATTCATTCAACTAACCCCTCGTGAGGCTTCCTATGTGCCCAGCCTGTGCTAGGCCCTGGGGACCCAGAGATGAATCCCCATCAGTTCCTGTCCCCAAGGAGCATCTGGCTGAACTTGAAATTTGGGTGGGCCCGCAGAGATGGGCAGGAACATCCGTATCTAGGTAGATCTCTGCTACAGTGGAGGCAGCAGTGGGTGCTATGGACAGCCAGAGCAGGAAAGTGCTGACTGCCTAGGGAAGGGTTGGGGAGCTGAGCTGGGTCTTAAAGGCGGTGTGAGACATCACCAGATGGAAAAGGGGCAGGGGATTCCAGCAGAGGGCACAACCTGAGCAAAGGCAGGGAAGCTGCTGGAAACTACAGAATAATGTTTTACTACCAGGCCAAAGGGAGTACTGGTTACCTAGAGAAATGGCAGAAGACGGTGCAAAGGGAGGTAGAACCCAGACCACACAGGAAGGCTGAGAAAACTGGAATTCATCCTGTAAGCAATAGGGATGCCCAGAAGAGTACAAGCAGAAAAGAACAGCATGCAAGCCTGCCTTTAAAAGATCACCCGGAAGCCACCATGGGACAACATACAAGCTTGCCTTTAAAAGATCACCCGGAAGCCACCATGGGACAGCATGCAAGCTTGCCTTTAAAAAAGATCACCTGGAAGCCACCATGGGACAGCATGTAAGCTTGCCTTTAAAAAAGATCACCTGGAAGCCACCATGGGACAACATACAAGTTTGCCTTTAAAAAAGATCACCCGGAAGCCACCATGGGACAGCATGCAAGCCTGCCTTTAAAAAAGATCACCCAGAGGCCACCATGGGACAGCATGCAAGCTTGCCTTTAATAAGATCACCTGGAGGCCACCATGGGACAGCATGCAAGTCTGCCTTTAAAAAAGATCACCCGGAGGCCACCATGGGACAGCATACAAGCTTGCCTTTAATAAGATCACCTGGAAGCCACCAAGGGACAGGGAGGCCAGAACAAGGGAAGGCCATGGGGGTGACCAGTTAACAGAGAGCCATTTTCAACTCACTTCAGCCACAAAGGAAGGTCAACAATTTTCCTGCCAGGGGGTGTGACCAATTCACACAGAACGGACTTCAACTCACCTCAGCCATAAAGGAAGGTCAGTTTTCCTGCCTTCGGGGGTGACTAATGAAGACAGTGGCCTTCAACTCACCTCAGCTACAAAGGAAGGCCAGCTTTCCTGCGTTTGGGGCTGATCAGTTAAGACAGAGGGGCCCTCAACTCACCTCAGCCATGGCCAACTGGGGTTCAGTAGCCTCTCTTAAGCTCCTCCTCCTTCCCCTCTGTGTTCCCGGCTGGCAAGGCTGTGGGAAGCACAAGGGAGCTGTGAGAAAGCCTCCCTTCCGCCCATGGCTGACTCGCTGTCCATGCTGACGAGCCCCCAAAATGTCCAGGAGGAGGACAAGTCCCAGTGTGAGTCTCCCTGCAGGAATCACAATGACAACTGTATTTATTGAAACCACCCCAGCCCCACGTTTCCACTGTGCTTCAGAACCTACCGAGCGGCTTTGCCACCACTGTCAGCACTTAACGCAGTCAGTAAATACACACTCAGGAGATTTGGTGATGGAAGTCTATGTCCACAACGGGAGCTTCTGTCCTGCCCACTGCTGTGTCTTAGCCCCAGCATGGTGCCTAGTGTACAGTAGGGGCTTTCACAGTAGGTGTAAACGCACCTACAGATGTTGACAGAATAAAGGAGTCTAACAGAACAAATAGAACAATGCTTCTGGGATTTCTGATTATCATCTCTAGAATTTTAGTTCAGATCAATTGGCCTCCAAACCTGCTACTTTTTTCTTTTTTTTGAGACAAGGTCTTGCTCTGTTTCCAGGCTAGAGTACAGTGGCACAATCATGGCTCGCTGCAGCCGTAACTTCCCAAGCTTAAGCAATCCTCCCACCTCGGCCTGTCAAGTAGCTGGGACTACAAGCATGTGCCACCACATCCAGCTAATCTTTTTTACTTTTTGTAAGGACAGGATCTCACTTGTTGCCCAAGCTGTTCTCAGACTCCTGATCTCAAGTAATCCACCCTCATCGGCCACCCAGTGTTGGGTTTACAGGCGTGAGCCACCGCACGTGGCCACTATCTCTACAACACAAATATTTAAACTTTTGTTTTAACCACGACCCACAGTAACAACAATATACATTATAGGCCAGGCACAGTGGCTGACGCCTGTAATCCCAGCACTTTGGGAGGCCGGGGTGGGATTACTTGAGGTTAGGAGTTCCAGACCAGGTTGGCCAACATGCTGAAACCCCGTCTGTACTAACAGCATAAAAATTAGCTGGGTTTGGTGGCACCTGCCTGCAATCCCAGCTACTCGGGAGGCTGAGGCAGGAGAATCGCTTGAACCCAGGAGGCAGAGGTTGCAGTGAGCCGAGATCACTCCAGCCTGGGTGACAGAATAAAACTCCGTCTCAAAAAAAAAAAAAAAAGCAGCTGATGATTTTTTTACCACCTACTGAGTTCTCCCCCACCACCCCAACCCCATCTCTTTCTTTCTTTCTTTCGAGACGCAGTCTCACTCTGTTGCCCAGGCTGGACTGCAGCGGCGCGATCTCGGCTCACTGCAACCTCTGCCTCGCGGGTTCAAGCGATTCTCCTACCTGAGCCTCTCCAGTACCTGGGGTTACAATTTTTAGTAGTGACGGGGTTCGAGCCAGGATCGTCTCTTAACTCCTGATCTCAAGTGATCCGCCCGCCTCGGCCTCCCAAAGTGCGGGGATTATAAGGGTGAGCCACCGCGCCGGCGGCCCTTTAGCGGACCCTGAAAGGCGGTTCACGCCTCAGACAACCGCCGCCCCAGGCGACGCACTCACTGCCGAAGTCGCCCCCACTAGCATTCCGTCACCTCTCAAAAAGGATCGAGCCTGCAAGTCCCTCAGCGATCCCAACCCCAGCGTCTCTGTACCTCGGGATTGTCGTCGGCTGCGTCAACAGACGCAACCTCAGCCTCGAGGGAGCAAGAGATTCAACTCCCCTCCCACGCGCCTCCTCGCATCGACTTCCGGTGCGCGTATAGTTTCTTTGAGAGGCTCCACCCAGGATCCTCCGCGCCAGCGCCAGGACTCTATTTCCCAGAAGCCTGCGCGGCCGACTTCGTTCGCCTTCCCATCTCCTCCCGCTTCTTCAGCCTTAGAGACCACGCTTGGCACTCTGGGAGTAGAGTACAAACAGAATCAGAAGAAAGCGGCCTGGGTTTGTCGTCAGTTTTTTACCGTCTTAAAGAATAATTTAATTAGGCTCTTGCCTTTCCTAGAAGACTGGGAGTCTTCACTTCTTCTGAAGAGCAAGCAGTGGGTTACCATGGAAACGCATTGAGACGGGATTGCTGAGAAAACGCGTGGAAGGGGCGGAGTTGAGAAGGGCTCACGGTGCATTCCGATTGGTTTCACATTGACACATGCGCAGTAGAACAAGAAAGCGTTCCAAAGCGGCTAGAACGGAGTGGGGTAGGGGGATGAGCAATGACGGAATAATTCCCTCTCCGTGTGGAATCAGAGGGAGGGCCTGCCGCGAAGGCATCTGGGAAATGGAGTTCCTAGGTAGGTGAAGCCGGGCGCCGTCGGGAAGTCAGCGGGGCCTGCGCGGGCGTATCAGACTCAGGATGCGCGCGCAGCGCTCTCCGCCCAGCGGAAGTTTTCGCGGGGTAACTGAGAAGGTGAGTCCTGGTAACTGCGAGGGATTCGAGGGTCATGCCGCGGAAGCCTAGAATCCCACCCCCGTCCCCAAGTACAGAGGTCAGGGGAAAGCAAGGCGGAGCGGCGGGACGTCCCCCGACCCCCTAGCCGCAGCTCGGCCGGGGTGCCTGTGACGTCAGCCCGAACCTTTGTGGGAGGCGGGGGCCCCCGCCGTCGGCGTTAGGGGTGAGGGCGGCTCCGGGTCGGGGGTTCACTGGCCTGTTCTTGAGCGTCCCATGCCACTTTTGGCTTCGTGTTGGGCATGGCTACGGCGGAGATGGGTGGGGCTTGTGGGAAGTTTGACTGCTGCTCCGCCTGGGCAGCTCGTCGTCCCTTGGTTTCTATGGGGGGGTGCGACCGAAGGGAGGCTCCGTCGCCTAGGCAACCGTCCCACCTGCGCTGCGGTGGGGTCTGACCTTGAGCCTTTTTGCTGTGCTGTCTCCCGAAGTGTAGGAGGAACACTCTACTGTAGTTGACACATAGCAGCTGTCAGTAAACATTTGTTGAATAAGTCAAATAAATGGATGGATAAAGACTGGCCTGAGGGTTGGAGCCTTGGTTTTTCAAGTGCTGAACTGGCCATTGCATAGGTGACTTCAGCACTCAGAGACCCCTTTCTTTTTTGCATCTACTTTTATTGAGCATGTACTATGCGGAAGGCTTCGTGTAACCGATGTTGCTGTTTATTCTACGTTGGAATGCGTAGCCTAGTAGGCACCGTTCAAGCCCATGCTATAGTAGTTTCTAAAACAAAAATCCTGCCCCAGCTAATTCACATTCTCATGGTGGCTGGGGATGCCAGACACTGAAAAAGAAATGTTAAAGAATATTTGCAGGTCTGCAATCCCGTATCTATAACTTTAAAATCCAAAACATTGTAAAAACTGAAAGGTCTTTTTCTGTTTGACAACTTACTTGGTAGCCCAACCTCATCCGGCTTTGAACTTGTTTGCTGGCAATACCCCCTCCAAACTGATGTGTGACTATTTAGAATTTTTAAAGATATTGTTGTGTAAATCACATACTTGCTTATGGAGAGTTGCCCTGGATCCCGCCGGTGTTGTAATATGTAATAGATTGTAAAATCCAAGAAATTTGGCTGGGTGCGGTAGCTCCCACCTGTAATCCCAGCACTTTAGGAGACCAAGGCGGGAGGATCACCTGGGTTCAGGAGTTCGAGACCAGCCTGGCCAACATAATGAAGCCCCATCTCTACAAAAAATACAAAAATATTAGCTGGGCATGGGCACACGCCTGTAATCCCAGGTACTCGGGAGACTGAGGCATGAGAATCGCTTGAACCCGGGAGGCAGAGGTTGCAGTGAGCTTAGATCGCTCCGCTGTACTTCTGCCTGGCTGACAGAGTGAGACTCCATCTCAAACTAAGTAAATAAAATAAAAATGTTTGAAAACCTTCAAAATTTTGAACTTTGAAACACAACTGGCACCAGGTGATTAGAATAAGGAATTGTGAATCTATGTTAGATGCATTAAGTGCTGAGGAGAAAAATTAAGGAGAAAAGTGGAAAGAAGAGAGAAAAGTGGGGCTAGGGAATGCAGTTTATATAAGGTGGTCAGGGAAGAACTCTTAGGCCGAGACCTGAATGAAAGAATCAGCCACAGGGGAAAGTGGTGGGAAGCACATTCCTGACCAAGGGAACTACTGCATGTGTGAAAGTTCTGGGGGAGGAATTCACTGGCTAGAAATTAATGGAACCGAATCAATTGTGGAGCTAATGTTAATCAGGTGTACAATATGTGTCAGGTACCTTAAACTTCAAAATTCAAGAGGTAACTGCTGCCGGGCGCGGTGGCTCAAGCCTGTAATCCC
>PVKV010021620.1:0-37169 GCA_004027835.1 Alouatta palliata
CCTGGCCAACATGGTGAAACCCCGTCTCCACTAAAATACAAAAAATTAGCCAGACGTGGTGGCATATGCCTGTAGTCCCAGCTACTTGGGAGGCTGTGGAAGGAGAATTGCTTGAACCTGGGAGGCAGAGGTTGCAGTGAGTCGAGATTGTGCCACTGCATTCTAGCCTGGTGCCTGGCAACAGAGCGAGACTCTGTCTCAAAAAAAAAAAAAAAAAAAAAAAAAGCATAAACTTATTATCTTACAGTTTTTTTAAGTCAGAAGTCAGGCACAGGTCTCACTGATCTAAAATGAAGGTGTTAACATGGCTGTATTACTTTTTGAGGGTGCTAAGGAACCATAGGCTTCCTTACCTTGTTCAGCTTCTAGAAGTTGCCCACTTCTTTGACTCAGGGCCCATTTCCTCTGTCTTCAAAGCCAGTAACTTTTTGTCTCCCTCTGGTCCTTCTCCCATAGTCACATCACTCCCTCTGACTGCAGCTGGGAAAGGTCCTCCACTTTGAAGGATCTGTGTAATTAGATTGGGCCCACCCAGATAATCCAGAGTACTCTCTCCACTTCTAGATCCTTAACCTTAACCTCATTTACAAAGTCTCTTTTGCCATGTAAAGGAACATTTTCACAGATTAGGGAATGGGCATTTTTGGAAGCCATTATTCTGCCTATCACAATGGGCATGGAAAAGTTTCATTAGCTGAACAACCAGCACAGCCACACCTGTGCATCCTGCTCGAGTGGAACTCAAGACAAGACACCTGTGAAATGACTCATTTGGAGTCTCCATTGCAGTATTCCATGAATGTGTCTTCAGTGTTTGCCCTATTAGTTCCCAGAGGAGAGAGGGGAAAGATTATGCTTCACAAATGAATATAACTCAATCCATTACTTTCACATCTCTGATATTTTCCTAGAAGGTATAACTATGAAATGGGTTGACTGCCTTGGACCCAGGAGAACTGAGAGAGAATTGTGCACAAACTTAAAAGTATATGACAGAAATATTCTTCATTTAATCACAAGTGATAAATGTAAATGTACAGATGAGCTTATTTTAATACCTATTATCAATATTAATTTACTTTAGCAATATTAGGCATTTTATGATGACAGCAAGTGACAGCTTTAAAAAAATAAAAAGGTTTCAGAAAGCCATCCCAACTTTTCTAATTCTAAACTGTTTCATAATTCTGGAAAAAGTCTCTGAAACAGCATTTCAGAATAGTATCTTACAAAATATACTCATAAATGTAAGATATCTGTGCACATATACATATAACCTGGAAAGGAGAAAAGCTTATTTTAAAAACTAATGTTTTAAGTTTATAAGATCTTTTAAAATTAAATGTGCTCTACTATACAGTAGAATTTTCAAAACAATCTTTGAAATGATCTATGCATGTTTACCATTAGAGCAATCATTCTGCTCAGCATAACTCATTGAATGCTTTTTATGCCAGCTAACAAAATAGGAATTAACTCATTTTCGAATCATTCAATTCCGGCCACAAAACCTCAGTGAACTCTAACAAAACACTTTATGAATCAGAGTGAGGGTGGAGGAAATAAAAAGCAGCTTAAAAAAAAATTCCACATCAGGTATCAAATGATGGTAATGTGAGCTTTTTACAAATGCTTGTGGATCTGCCTGAGTGGTATATGAAAAGGAAGTTAATTTTGGGACAGAACTCTATTATGCTGTTTTACTCCATTGTCTAAAGACATTGAAGGATGCTAATTTAATCTAGCTTTTGTATTTTTGGTGACTTGCTCTTCTTCCATTATAAAGGAGACTTTACATATAATTAGTAAGCTAGATTTTTTTCTTATGAATCTCATTGGCTCTTACCACTCAGACAAAAGGAAAGGTTTCAATTGTTGTTCCTCTTCCCCCATCCTCCATTTTGAAGACAAAATGCTTTCTTATTGGAAAAAACGGAGTCTTTCAAAATCCATGCTGCCTTTCATCAAGTTAATTGCCTGTGACTGCTGGACCTGTCCTGAACTGTTCATTTTTCTTTTCTCATCCATCCTTAACTACCTATCTAGGTCTTGTGCTACTGCCATCCTTTTTGTTTTTAATTTTTAATTTTTGTGGGGACATAGCAGGTGGATTATTGCCATCCTAATAAACCTCAACAGTAAGATTTCTCAAGAAATGATTGGAAAGTGGTTAATGTTTTATACTTGTCCAATTATTCAGAAGTAATTTCCTATCAAATGTAACTGATTAAAAAGTATTTGGCCAGGCGAGGTGGCTCATGCCTGTAATCCCAGCACTTTGGGAGGCCGAGGTGGGTGGATGACCTGAGGTTGGGAGTTTGAGACCAGTCTGGCTGACATGAAGAAACCCCATCTCCAGTAAAAAATACAAAATTAGCCAGGCACGGTGGTGGATGCCTCTAATCCCAGCTACTCAGGAGGCTGAGACAGGAGAATCATTTGAACCCAGGAGGTGGAGGTTTCGGTGAGCTGAGATAGTGCCATTGGACTCCAGCCTGGGCAACAAGAGCGAAACTCCGTCTCAAAAAAAAAAAAAAAAAAATATTTAACATCCATTTGATTGATTCTTTTTTTTTTTTTTTTTTGAGAAGGAGTCTTCCTCCGTTGCCTAGGTCAGAGTTAAGTGGCCTGATCTCAGCTCATTGCAACCTTCGCCCCCTGGGTTCAATAAATTCTCCTGCCTCAGTCTCCCTAGTAGCTGGAATTACAGGTGTGTGCTACCACGCCCGGCTACTTTTTGTACTTTTAGTAGAGATGGGGGTTTCCCCATTTTGGCCAGGCTGGTCTTGAACTCCTGGACTTAAGTGATCGGCCCTCCTTGGCATCCCAAAGTGCTGGGATTATAGGTGTGACCCACATGCCCGGCCTGATTATATTACCATGCCAGTTACGTTTCTTGGGTCAATGTCAGATTCCCTTTCTACACTCTGTTTTATAACTGCTGGACCTGAAAGCCTGTATACTCCATTTCCCAGAATCCTTTACTAACTGGCTTCCAGTCAAATTTGGCCAATAGAGTTACTGATGGGAGGAAAGAGACCATTTTGGTCTGTTATCAGTGGTGGAGGTGTCTCAGTGGCTGATTCAGCACTGGCCACATGGTGCCTCTTCTGTGAAGGTGGAGAATTGGTACTGGCCACACCGTAACCTCCAGCAGCAAATGGAGGTAGAGGGCTCCAGCCTGAGAGTGGTAGCTGCTCTCTCATCTCTGGGCAGCATTCCTTCCTTTCTCCCCCTTTCTCCTTTAGCCCTTCCAATGCCTTTGCAACCATTTCCCAGAATTAAATCCCTTTGTGTTTGAATTATGTACAGTGTTTTATGTTTTCCTGATTGGGATGACTGGCTGATAACAGACCAAAGTATTCAGAAAAACTACCAAGGCTTTGGGAAACCAAGGTGTTTTTAAGTCAAAATAGTGTAATGCTTTTCTGGAAATCATTCTTTCTTCCAAACATTCTTCCTTCCCTCATTTGAGGTCGGGAGTTAGAGACCAGCCTGGCCAACACGGCAAAACCTTGTCTCTACTAAAAATACAAAAAATTAGCTGGGTGTGGTGGCACACACCTATAATCTCAGCCACTCAGGAGTCTGAGGCAGGAGAATCACTGGAACCCTGGAGAAGGAGGATGCAGTGGGCCAAGACTGCACCACTGCACTCAAGCCTGGGCAACAGAGTAAGACCCTGTCTCAAAAAAAAAAAAAATGAACTGACCTGTTACTGATCTGAGTGAGACAGTCTTTTGTCTGCTTCTTCAGGGAGTTCATGAGTCATCTCTCTCACCTCACTTAGAATGGCTTCACTATCAGACTTTAAATCTTCATAGGCAGCTGGGCACTAATCCCAGCACTATGGGAGGTCGAGGTGGGTGGATCACCTGAGGTCAGGAGTTTGAGACTGGTCTGGCCAACATGGTGAAACCCCATCTCTACTAAAAATACAAAATTAACTGGGCCTGGTAGTGCATACCTGTAATCCCAGCTACTCCAGAGGCTGGAGAAGGAGAATCGCTTAGAACCTCGGAGGCGGAGGGTGCAGTGAGCCAAGACCACACCACTGCACTCCAGCATGGGTGACTGGGTGACAGAGAGAGACTCTGTCTCAAAAAAAAAAGAAAAAGAAAAAACTTCACACGCAATTTTCTCCGTGATAGAGAAATATATACTTTAACACTTAAGCTGAAACTGTTATATATTCAGCCAGTCCAATATTTCAGTGTTTTCAATAGCTGGATTGCAGTCACATACAATTTTATTTAAAATTAGCTTGGCTTTTGGATTTTCATATTTAGGCAGCTACCATTATTCCTAACTACTAAAGATTATGACTTAAATGATTAATTCATTTATTAAATGATGATGTTTCAGCATCAAATGAATGGTTGGTCCAACCTCTATCCAACCTCTCTAAAAATAGTACTTTGAGATCTGTTAATCAAAAAATAATTCATTGAAATAATTCCTTGATTCTGTTAGGTCATTTGAAACCAAAATCCTTTTTTTGTTGAGATGGGCTCTCAATCTGTTGCTCAGGGTGGAAAGCAGTGGTGCCATCATGGCTCACTGCATTCACTGCAGCCTTGAACTTCTGAGGTCAGGCCTTCTTCCTCCTCAGCCTCCCATGTAGCTGTGACTATAGATGTATGCCACCACTCCCACAAATTTTTAAATAATTTTTTTGTAGAGATGGGTGGTGGTGGGGGCTGAGGGAGGGCTAACTTGATATGTTACCCAGGCTGGTCTCAAACTCTGGCCTCAAGCCATCCTCCTTACCTCCTGCCTCAACCTCAAAAAGCGTTGGGATTGCATGCATGAGCCACCATCCCTGGCCTGTAAGGCTTTTTAAATTTTGTATTTTTCCCTACTTGCAAGCTAACAAGGTACCAGAAATGTGTTTTAAATATACATGTATACGCTTACAGAAATACAAGAAGGAACATATGCAGGATTGTTACAATAGTATAAACACCAAATCTTAAGGTTTCAGTAATAATGGATGTAGATGTGGAGACTACATGTAAAACTGGTGTTTGCTGAAGTGCATAGTTTTGAAAAAAGTATAATTATGGTAATAGATTAGTACGATGGATTCATCTTTGAAAAGTAGTTCGATGACGTGGCTGCAATTTCAGCACTAAAGTGTTGATTCTATTCTTATAGTTCTCATTAAGATTTTTTTTTTTTTTGTGAACTCCTGTTTTTTTTTTTATTTTTTGAGACAGGGTCTTGCTCTATTGCCCAGGCTGGAGTGCAGTGTTGCAATCTTGGGTCACTACACCCTCCACCACCCAGGTTCAAGTGATTTTCCTGACTCAGCCTCCCAAGTAGCTGGGAGTATAGGTGCATGCCACCACCCTCGGCTAATTTTTATATTTTTTCGTAGAGGCAGGGTTTCCCTGTGTTACCCAGGTGGGTCCCAAACTCTCGGGCTCAAGTGATCTGCCCACCTCGGCTTCCCAAAGTGCTGGGATCACAGGCTTGATCCACTGCACCTGGCTGCCAGAGGCTTTTTTTTTTTTTTTTAATCACAAGACAGCCAGGACTAAATAATTAAGTAATACGTCCCTGGATGCTCAACAAAAGAAGAATACAATTTAAAGATTAGACACAAGAACCCATAAATAGTTGTAAAACCATTTCTTAGATTCTAGAGTGGAGGAGATAACTAGTCATAAGAATGAGGTGTTCAGGGAACCCATGGAGATGGATATAACTGGCACTCTCCCAAAGTGCTGGGATGCCTGAACCGGTGAACTCTTCTTATTAATTTTTTATCCATGATAATTTCTTAATATAATTATCCATAATTTATACATAGCAAAATGTTCATGTCCAGAATTTAAACCAAATCACCTATTTAAAAAAAATAGCAAAAATTCAGTAGAGTTAGATGCAAAAGTACAGACAGCTAAAAGCTTGTAAACAAAGGGAAAACAGCAGCAACAAAATGCCAAAAGTAGGAAAAACAGATCCTTCTCAGAATGGCAAAATAAGGAGGCTCAGATAGGAAGTAAGTGTCAAACCAAAAATTTTAAATGCCAGTATCAATAATTTTGGAGACATGAGCAGACAGATACTGATTCTCAATTGTCAAAATACTGGAGATGAAAATTATTTATGCATAGTAAGGACATGTTTAGTGGTGAAACATTCTGAGTTTTTTTTTTTTTTTTTGAGACAGAGTCTCGCTCCGTCACCAGGCACCAGACTGGAGTGCAGTGGCGCGATCTCGGCTCATTGCAACCTCCGCCTCCCGGGTTCAAGCAATTCTCCTGCCTCAGCCTCCTGAGTAGCTGGGATTACAGGCGCACACCACCACACCCAGCTAATTTTTGTATTTTTAGTAGAGACGGGGTTTCACCATTTCGGCCAGAGTGGTCTTGATCTCCTGACCTTCTGATCCGCCCGCCTTGGCCTCCCAAAGTGCTGGGATTACATGCATGAGCCACCACGCTCAGCCACATTCTGAGTTTTTAATGTATTCATACTGATTAAATTTCATACTTTGAAGCTGCATTGCCCAATATGGTAGCTACTAGCCACATGTGACTACTTAAATTTAAATTAATTGAAATTAAATAGGCTGGACACGGTGCCTCACATCTGAAATCCCAGCACTTTTGGAGGTCACGAGGTCAGGAGTTTGAGATCAGCCTGGCCAACATGGTGAAACCCCATCTCTACTAAAAATACAAAAATTAGCTGGGCGTGGTGGTGCATGCCTGTAATCCCACATACTCAGAAGGCTGAGGCAGAAGAATCGCTTGAACCCAGAAGGCAGAGGTTGCAGTGAGCTGAGATCATACCATTGCACTCTAGCCTGGGCGACAGAGCAAGACTTTGTCTCAAAGTAAATAAATAAATTAACTTAATTTAATTAAATTAAAAGAAAATTCAGTTTCTCAGTTGTACAAGCCCTATTTCAAGCCCTTGGCAACCACACTGGACACAAAGACACATTGGACACACAGAAATAGAACACTTTCATCGTGGTAGAAAGTTCTGTTGATGCTGTTGTGGAATATGACCAGTTGTGAGTGAAAGAGTCATAATTAAGCTTTATCGATATTATTTACCAGGAAGTTTATCACAACTACTTTTTAATTATCCAGGCCATGAGTTACTTCTATTTTTTCTTTTCTTTTTCTTTATTAACACATCACTGCTGGCTTAAAGAGTTACTTCTAGAGGCAAGATATACAACTAGATAAAACAAGGATCAAACTCTTTACTGCGTTTTTTCTTCCAAGGAAGACTTCCTTGGAATTTTATTCTCTATAAGCTAGTAAGAAATGTAATGGCTTATTGTGGTTATTATCTACCAGCACCTAAGAAATGCAATAGCTTATTGTGAAAAGTAAATATGCAGCAACTTTTGACTGGGTATAACATTTCAGATGTTGAATCACTAGGCATCATTTTATTCTTTCCATGATTGAGCAGAACAGCTGAGGAAAATAAAGGATTTTGTCTGCTTTATGTAATAGTATAAGCCATAGCACACCCAGACAGAAATAATCTTTTATAATGGGTTTGGCAGGCACTTCTTTAACATGCTGGGATAGAAAAAAAAATAACCTCTATTAACAGTTAAAGGTATAAAACATCTCTACTGTGATATAAGCATTTATTTATTTTCCACTTTTAAATTTTAAAAATAGCATTCTTTCCAGAAATGTCTTAGAAACACATAAATTATATGGACATGGCTAAAAATCATTATATATTTATTCTGGAACATAAGATAAAATAATTATATATTATATAGCTCTTTTATGAGCTAAATATAGCTCTGACACAATAATTTAATAAAGATAGGATACACCAAAAAATTTTAGTAAGATAAATCTTACTATAAATATTAGATACAAAATAATTTAAATGGGAGCAATCAGTTCAAAAATACATTAAAACTTTAACCTGGGCTGGGCAAGGTGGCTCATGCCTATAAACCTAGCACTTTGGGAGGCCAAAGTGGGAGAACTGCTTGATCACAGTACTTCAAGACCACCCTGGATAACACAGTGAGATCCCCATCTCTACAAAAACTTTTTTTTTTTTTTTCTTTTTTTTGAGACAGATTCTCCCTCTGTTGCTCAGGCTGGAGTGCAATGGGATCATCTTGGCTCACTGCAACCTCCACCTCCTGGGTTCAAGTGATTCTCCTGTGTCAGCCTCCCAAGTAGCTGGGATTACAGGCGCCCATCACCATGCCCAGCTGAGTTTTGCATTTTTAGTAGAGTCTGGTTTTCACCAGATTGGCCAAGCTGGTCTCGAACTCCTGACCTCAGGTGATCCACCCGCCTCAGCCTCCCAAAGTGCTGGGATTACAGGTGTGAGGCACTGCGCTTGGCCCAAAAATTCTTAAGAAATTTAAAAGAAAACAAACACTTTAACCTGTTGAGGTCAAGAAGAATTTAGGATGGAAAACTCATAATATAAGGAAATGCATTTTAGAAATAAGAAAAATTATATGATTCTCTAAATGCTGAAAAGCCACCCAATGAAATTCAAGACTCATTTATATTCTTAATGAAAACATATTACTATATAAAATTAAAATAAGTGGCCAGATGTGCTATAATCCCAGCACTTTGGGAGGCCTGTATACAGGCCTATAATGCCTGTAATCCCAGCACTTTGGGAGGTTGAGGCGGGTGGATCACCTGAGGTCAGGAGTTTGAGACCAGCCTGGCCAAATGGCGAAACACTGTCTCTACTAAAAATACAAAAATTAACTGGGCATGGCGGTGCATACCTGTAATCCCAGCTATGAGAGGGGCTGAGGCAGGAGGATTGCCTGAACCAAGGAGGCGGAGGTTGCAGTGAGCCAAGATCTCGCCACTGCACTCCAGCCTGGGCAACAGAGCAAGACTCTGATTCACGGTGGCTCACGCCTGTAATCCTAGCACTTTGGGAGGCTGAGGTGGGTGGATCACCTGAGGTCAGGAGTTCAAGACCAGCCTGGCCATCATGGTGAAACCCCACCTTAAAAAAAAAAAAAAAAAAATTATTAAAAAAAAAAAGAAAAAGAATAAGAATAATTAAAATAAGCAAAATGAAGAGTATTTCTTACCATTTTTTGATTTTTGAGATGAAGTTTCACTCTTGTCACCCAGACTGGAATGCAGTGGCACGATCTTGGCTCACTGCAACGTTTGCCACCAGGTTAAGAGATCCTCCTGCCTCAGCCTCCTGAGTAGCTGGGATTACAGGCGTGTGCCACCACATACATCTAATTTTTGTATTTTCACTAGAGACGGGGTTTCACCATGTTGGTCAGGCTTGTCTTGAACTTCTGACCCCCCAGGTGATCTGCCTACCTCAACCGCCCAAAGTGTCGGGATTACAGGTGTGTTCCACCATGCCCAGCATTTCTTACACATTTTTAAAAGTCAAGTATGCCCAATAAGATGTATTCTTTTGTTTTTTTTTTTTTTGAGGCAGAGTCTCCCTTTGTCACCCAGGCTAGAGTACAGTGGTGAGATCACAGTTCACTGCAGCCTCCACCCCCTGAGCTCAAGGGATCCACCTACCTCGGCCTCCCCAGTAACTGAGACCACAGACGCACACTGTGCCGCACACGGCTAATTTTATTTGTATGTTCTGTAGGAACAGGATTTCAAAATGTTGCCCAGGCTGGCCTGAAACTCCTGGGCTGAAGCAATCTTCCCACACTGGCCTCCCAAAGTGCTGGGATTATAGAGTGTGAGCCACTGCACTTGGCCTAAAGATTCATTCTTTATCATCATTATTAAACATTTCACATTGTTTATCATCTTTAGTGAATATAATGAAATATAAAACAGAAAAAAGAGAAATAAACAGTGGAAGGGCAAAAACAAAAAATTATATTTTTTAGAATATATGATTGCATAGTAAGAAAATTAAAAAGAATCAACTCATAACTACAGTAATAAAAGAACACAGATATTAAACATTAATGCTGTCAAAATCAATATATTTCTGTAAAATTATCAATATCCAATTAGAATATATGTAAAATAAACTCATTCCCAAGCAAAATGAAAGATATGCACGATCTTTATAAGGAAAACTACAATGCTGATTGAGAGATACAAATGAAGACTTAAATAAATGGGGAAAATACCAAATTCAACAGGAAAAATAAGTATTATAAGGATCTTTATTTTTTTCCAAACCATCATATAGAGTTGATGCAATTCTATTTAAAACATTATTTTTGGAGGCCATAAAAGAATGATTAGAAATTCATGAGAAAACATAGATATTTTATCTGATGATAAAATACATTACTCTCAGATAATTAAATATATTACTATCAGATAGTTAAGTCCCTTACTATGGTTTAAAACAATGCCTCCAATTAATCTCCCCTCCTCTCCAATACTAATGAGAAAGCAAGGTCCCTAAGACCTCTGACTCACGCTGAAGCAGGAGGATCTCGGTAGACGTTGATTTCCTCTCCTTTTTCCTCTTTTTACCCCGTGGTCTGCCCTCTGGTGACCTAAGTCAGCAACTACGTTTTCATTGCTGCAAGACAGTTCACAACTTGTTATGGAAAGCCAAGGAATTGGAAGTGAGTGCCTGGGTCAAAAGGGCATTAAATGACATTTTCCAATCTTACATCCTATATAAAATAATATGATGTCTTGGTCTGGCAAAAATGCTGACAATTTTTAAAGCATGATGTTTCTTTTGTGTATGTTTGCAAATTTCCATAATGAAAAGTTAAAAATAGAAACAACAAAAAATTATTGCTCCCACAAACATAAGTGATCAATATATAAAAGAATCCTGAGTCACATTAACCATTAAACACAGCAAGTTAAAACAAGTACATTTTTTTTTTACATTCCAGACCAAAAAGAACATTGAAACACTAATAGCTTCTAGCACTAATGAGGATGTGGGAAAATAAGCAACCAATCTTTGGTGAGGGTATTAGTGCTATCTTTTGGAGGGCAATTAAGTAATACCAATGGAAAATTTTATTGTTCCAAAAATGTTTCATATCCTTACACCCAGAATTCCACTTTTCTCTTATGAAACCACTCAGGGAAGAATGCAAAAACATATGTACATGAATGTTTACTGTAGTATTGTTTATGAGAACAAAACATTGGGAATGAGTATGAATAAATACTTATTAAATAAGTTAAGCTATATCATATAATGGAATGCGTGTGTCATTTTATTTATTTATTTGTTTGTTTGTTTGTTTCTGAGACAGAGTCTCACTCTGTCACCCAGGCTGGAGTGTACCGGTGCGGTCACAGTTCATTGCAGCTTTAACCTTCCAGGCTCAACAGAACCTCCCACCTTAGCCTTCCGAGTAGCTGGGACTACAAGCAGGAGCCACCATGCCCGGCAAATTATTGTATTTTTTGTAGAGATGGTGGTTTCACCATGTTGCCAGGCTGGTCTTGAACTCCTGGGATCAACAGACCTGCCTGCCTTGGCCTCCCAAAGTGTTGGGATTACAGGCATGAGCCATTGCGTCTGGCCCATGCATCCTTTTAAAATAACAAATCTCTTTTTATCAATACAGAAATATATACTTGGAAAATTAAGAAATGAAAACAACTTGTATAAATGAGAATGGCCACATTTTGGTTAAAGAAGATAATAATACATGTTAATACATTCCTTTAACAAAATCTGGAGGCCAATAACCACACAATTACAATGGTTTTCTTTAGATAGTAGGAAAAATGGGAGACTTTCACTGTCTTCATTGTATAGTTCTGCAATGTTTGATTTTTTCAATGCACATATATTACTGTTCCGCTCAATGTCCTGGGTTCGAAATATGAATCTTGAAGTTATCATCATCATTTTCCCCAGAATATTCTAAAAGTGACTAGAGCAAATAGGACACTCAGTGACTTCCTTACTTGACTGAGAAGGATAAAGCCTAAGCTAGTGACCTCCATAGTGGGTGCACAAGATGATCCACTGTCGCTCAGAGAAAAAGTGTTCGAACATCAACATGTATATTTTAATCTCATCCTTTGTTAATTTCCATTGTCAACTTTTGTTTTTAAATCATACATTATAAAATTATATTCATAAATGTATATTACATGTATATCATTTGTAAATAAATATATACGTATATATTAGGGGGAGTGCTCATTTTTCATTGCTTTACTGAAAACATTAATCTAGGCCAAAGCTGCCTTCAAGGGAACTAGAATTAGGGCTAAGGTAGATATAAACATTTTCCATAAGTTAGTTGTCCTCCCCAAAGTCACTAATACAGTATTTAAAAGAAAAAGAAATCGGGAAAATAGGTGAGAAAACACAATGGAAGATCTATGAAAGAGTCAACTCAGTAAGTAATAAAGGGTAGAAGAGAAGAAAATAAAGTAAAATAGATAGAATGATTATTTACATATACACAAATCAAATAATAAAACAATGGGGAAAACCTTAATGAATAAAGAAAGGGAAGTAAAAAAGCAGGAATAATCCACAAAACATTTAGAGATGAAAAAACCACATTCTATACTGATTTTTTTAAAAAGCAAATTGTCAAACAGTTGGAAGTTAGAATGTACCACATCTATAGTTCTATGTTTTTGGCATAATGCTTCAAACATATTATGCACTCAATGAGTAACGAAAGAGGATTTTAGGTTATAGTATTTTACACCTAATTAATTTGTTTAGCTACAAGTTGAAAGGTTAACGTATTTTTGTTATTTCTCTATTGTAATTGAGCTGCTGAATATTTTACAGATTATGAGAAATAGAAAACAAAATAAATTGAAAAAACAATGGAAATTCTGTGATACTACATTTGCAAATCCAATAAAAAAGCTAACAATTCATTGGGAGAATTTGAAGATACGGCAGATAATTGTTTATTTGCCTACCGTGGAAACCTTCTCTATTCCTTTGCCGTGATATGAGTCAAATAATCAAGTAAGAACATTTGAAATGAACCTATAATTTAGGATTTCTAAAATTTCTATAGCCAGAATAAAGGCAATTAACAGGATTAAAGCAGAGACCTTTTCCCCACTCTTGAAAGCTGAATTCATTAGTGATGTTCTATGTACTCTATCAATTGTTTTTGAAAATAACACTATTGTGTGGGTATTTTTTTTTTTTTTTTTTTTTTGAGACGGAGTTTCACTCTTGTTGCCCAGGCTGGAGTGCAATGGCGCGATCTCGGCTCACCGCAACCTCCGCCTCCTGGGTTCAAGCAATTCTCCTGCCTCAGCCTCCCAAGTAGCTGGGACTACAGGCGCATGCCACCATGCCCAGCTAATTTTTTTTTGTATTTTTAGTAGAGACGGGGTTTCACCATGTTGACCAGGATGGTCTCGATCTCTTGACCTCGTGATCCACCCGCCTCGGCCTCCCAAAGTGCTGGGATTACAGGCGTGAGCCACCGCGCCCGGCCCTGTGTGGGTATTTTTAAACCTGTTGCTAATAGTAACTTTAAGCCATCTGATCTAGAATATAAGAATGTTTTGTTAGATTTAAAACAAAAGGAAATCCTGCTTTGCCAGTAGTTACAACTTTACTGTCTCCCCCAGGGGCAGCAAAGAGAAATAGATTATTTTTAGGCCAATGTGAGGCACTATGTTCCTAGATCATCATTCAGATATTCACCAAATATTAAATGAGGGTTTCTCAGTGCCAAACATTGTGTTGGAGTTGGAGATCCTCTCCTGAAATTAATGAGTCAGCCTTCTCCAGAATTCACAATAATTTCTCTAGTCCTTCCTTGATTAATTTTGCAATCTCCAAACTATCTGAGATATGTCTGTGCATGTGTATGGCTGTGTAGACTCATGAATATAAAACATTATTATTTAAAAAAAAGATAATTCCTTAACATTTAACCACTATTATTGTAGGATGTACAATACTTACTCTTAAAAAAATTTAAGTACGAGTATCTTTAAAAGCTGCGTAATGTGTGATTCAACAATTCTAAAAGGAATTCATCTTCACAAAATGATAAAGGTTAGCTGCAAATATTTAATTACAAGGATGCTCATAGCAGAATTATTATTGTTATTACTATTTTAAGACATGGTCTCACTCTGTTGCCCAGGCTGAAGCACAGTGGTGTAATCAGAGCGCACTGCAGCCTCAACCTCCTGGGTTTAAGCAATCTTCCCATCTCAGCATCATGAGTAGCTGAGACTACAGGTGCTCGCCACCACTCCCGGATAATTATTATTATTATTTTTTTAACAGAGGCAGGGTCTCTCGCTATGTTGCCCAGGCATAGTTTTTGTTAAGTACAAGAAACATCTTAGATCAATACAGGATTGCTTAAATAAATTATGTTCACACAACAGGAAACTAGGAAATATTAAAAAAGATTATGTAGAAGTGTCTTCATTGATGTGGAAAAAATTCCATGATATATTAGAAAGTGAAAATTAGAAGTTACCTTGTTGCTTAGGTATCTAGTACAGAAAACAGGTCCTAACTGTGCTCTGAGCCTGGGGAAAATACTTGACCTCACAGTCTCAGTTCTTCCATCTGTTATGTGTAGAATTTGTGTTACCCTCAAATTCATATGCTGAAGCCCTAATCCACAGTGCGTCGAATGCAATCATATTTAGAGATACGGTTTTTAAAGAGATAATTAAGTTAAAATAAGGTTATTACGGGTCCTTAATCCAATATGACTGATGTCCTTATGAGAAAAGGAGATTAGAACACAGGCTGTACAGGGGTAAGACCAGGTATGGACACAGGGAGACTACAGCTGTCTGCAAGCCAAGATGAGAAGCCTCAAAGGAAACCAATCCTGCCACCAACTTGATCAGAGATTTCTAGACTTCAGAACTTTGAGAAAATAATTGTCTATTGCTCAAGCCACCCATTCTGTGGTAATTTGTAACAGCGGTCCTAGCAAACTAATACATCATATAAAAGATGGAGAAAATCTTAATACCCTCTTTATTTAGGTCACAAGTTTGCTGTAAATCAAACCGATGTAATCTCTTTGTAAACTGTAAAGCACTATATAAATGTAAATAATTGTTACTCACTTGGTCCTTGAAAATCCTGGAGGAATGCAGTCATGTTGTTAAGATTTGAATTTTATATTCTTTTAGTAGGGCCAACACTCAGTATCAAAACAGTGCATGGGGAGAAGCAAGAGATTTCTTAGGGCTGCAGCAAAAAACACAAATGATTTGTCATTGAAAGAAGAGGCAAAATAAAAGGAATAGTTTCTTACATCCATGCTGCAAATTGTTAGGCAAACAGACACCTAAACTACACATAATAACAATATCTAATATGTATTAAGCATTTACTAAGTACCTAGCATAATCCTAAGTACTTTCAATATGTCTTCTTGGCCAGTTTCGGTGGCTCACACCTGTAATCCTAGCACTTTGGGAGGCCAAGGCTGGTGGATTGCCTGAGCTCAGGAGTTTGAAACCAGCCTGGGCAACATGGTGAAAACCCTGTCTCTACTAAAATACAAAAAATTAGCCGGGTGTGGCAGCATGTGCCTGTAATCCCAGCCACTTGGGAGGCTGAGGTAGAACTGCTTGAACCCGGGAGGTGGAGGTTGCAGTGAGCTGAGATTGTGCCATTGCACTACAGCCTGGGTGACAGAGTGAGACTCTGTCTCCATAAAAACAAAAAAAAATTAAATCTCATATAAACCCTATGGTAAAAGTGCTCTGTGTTTGTGTGTATGTGTTTAGTGTACTGTATATATATATATATATATATATATATATATATATATTCATGTGTGTGCATCTATTTTAGTTTTGTCACATGTATTTTTTTTTTTTGAGATGGGGTCTCACTATGTTGCCCAGGCTGGAGTGAAGTGGTGTAATCTTGGCTCACTGCAACCTCCGTCTCCCAGGTTCAAGCGATTCTTCTGCCTCAGCCTCCTGATTAGCTGCCAGTACAGGTGCCCATCACCATGCCCAGCTAACTTTTAGTCAAGATGGGGTTTTGCCATGTTGGCCAGGCTGGTCTCGAACTCCTGACCTCAAGTGATACACCCACCTTGGTCTCCCAAAGTGCTGGGATTACAGGCATGAACTACCACGCCCAGCCTGTTGTATGTATCTTTAAAATGAAAATGTGTTCATATGTGGTAGGTAAAAAGAGTAATAAAATTGGCAAAATAAACTGTGAGTTTTCCAAGAGATGACTGTGCTTTGCATTACTGTGAAACATTGCTGACTGAATGAAGTGACCTATGGTGAAACATACACCCATGCCACCTTCTTACCCTTGCTCCAGTGCATCCATATGCATTGCCCTAACAGCGTGCACACTGTTCTACTGAATTTGTGTTTATTTTATGATAAGCATATTGAATACATTATTTCAAACCTGAGTAAGCATCCTGCTTATAAGAATCTCAAGCAGTGAATAAAAGTAAAAGCCTTAAGTTTTAAGGAGAAAAATGAAATAATAAAATATTTTGAAATACATGAGAGAATTTGCAGGCTTGAAGGAATCCACATTATTCATTTAGATTTAGAGATTCAGAAACAAGGCTAAGAAAATAAAAGAAAGGAGAGCTCCTACATCATAATTATCTGCTTCCAATGGAATTGAGAAGCATTTGGAAGAGACTGAAGATAAAGAATCTAATGCTGAATAATAAGGAGTGTAGTTGAGGCTGGGCGTGGTGGCTCATGCCTGTAATCCCAGTGCTTTGGGAGGCTGAGGTGGGTGGCTCACTTGAGGTCAGGAGTTCGAGACCAGCCTAGCCTGGTCAATATGATGAAACCCTGTCTGTACAAAAAATACGAAAATTAGCCAGGCATGGTGGTGGGTGCTTGCAATCCCAGCTCCTCAAGAGGCTGAGACAGGAGAGTCCCTTGAACCTGGCAGGTGGAGGTTGCAGTGAACTGAGATCTCCCCACTGCATTCTAGCCTGGGTGACAGAGCAAGACCCTGTATCAAGAAAAAAAAAAAGAGGGGGTGAAGTCTACCATTTTAACCTAGTAGATTGGCAAAGATTATATTTTTTTAAAAGATTTAAAGTAATTAGTTCTGTAATTTTTCCCTTGAGAATTTGTTCAAGGGAAACAATGAGACTAGGGTTCAAAAACATACATGCAAGAATTTTCATTACAAAATTGTTTATGGGTTTAAAAAAATGAAGTAATTTAACGTAGCAATTGGGGTTTGGTCAAATTAACCAAAGAATGTATTAACCAATATATTCTTTCATTTAGCATTTCTGCTGGAATCTATCCCTTGGAATAGTAAATAAAACCAACAAGTCTTAGGATGCAACATTTATAACAGCAGTTTGTAGAAGCAAAAAACGGCAAATCCACAGCATGGAGGAGGAGAAAAAAAAAACTGCACATGACCTGGCGCGGTGCCTCACGCCCGTAATCCCAGCATTTTGGGAAGCCGAGGCGGGCGGATCACCTGAGGTCAGGAGACCACCCTGGCCAACATGGCAAAACTCCGTCTCTACTAAAAGTACAAAAATTAGGCGGGTGTGGTGGCATGAGCTTGTAATCCTAGCTACTCGGGAGGCTGAGGCGGGAAAATCGCTTGAACCCAGGGTGCTAAGGTTGCAGTGAGCCAAGATCACACCACTGCACTCCAGCCTGGGCAACAGAATGAGACTCCGACTCAAAAAAAAAAAAAAAAAAAACATTGCACATAATTATAATCTTCACGCATTGAGGTAAGATACTGTGTCCACATTCACGAAATAAAAATAACGGGTGCTTTACGAAATACTATGCAGTTTTAAAGAAAGCACAAATTTATATTTTTAAAAGATAAAGTGAAAAGTTTCATAACTGTACATATAATGATCCTATTTATGTAAATATATGTATAAGGTTGTCTGAAGATATTTTGGGACCCCAAACACCTTGCCAATGACCATTGAAGACGCCAACCCACAATGGACTTCAACCCAAAAGCTGAGTTGGAGTCATTCGACACAAGATTTGGTTACCAAGACATTTATTTAAATATGTATTAACTTTGATCTTGCCCTTGAAAAGCTCCTAATTCTAGTTATCTTTATCCAAGCCTAAGAGGTTAAAGACCCGCTGGAGATCCAGATGCAAACTGACTGTAAGAGAATTGGAGGGTCTCACAGAGCTCGGCTTTGTATTTTCAGACAACCCTTTAATTACAAACGCTTCTGGGCCAATAGGTCTGAAAATGGCTGGGAATGAGGGGCTGGGGATACAATGACAACTGTAGCCGCTGAAGCCCTGTCAGTCGGTAACCCGGTCACCTCGCACCCTCACTGAGCCTTTTCTTTTCCTTTCCTTTTTTTTTTTTTTTTTTTTAAAAGTCGCAGTCTCACAGGCCGCAGTGCAGTGGCGCAATCTCGGCTCACTGCAACTTCCGCCTCACCGGCTCAAGCGATTCTCCCGCCTCAGCCTCCGGAGTAGCTGGGATTACAGGCGCCCACCACCACGCCCGCCTAATTTTTGTATTTTTAGTAGAGACGAGGTTTCACCATGTTGGTCAGGCTGGTCTCCAGACCTCAGTAGATCTGCCCGCCTCAGCCTCCCAAAGTGCAGGATTACAGGCGTAAACCACCGCGCCCCGCCACCGCACCTTTCCTAAATCTTGACTCCTACGCACTTCTCAGAAGAGAGAGCGCGGAGAATCTGTCTATGACTTCCAGCCAATGGCTACACTTCTTTTCTCAGCCCTACAACTATGGGCCAATACATAGATGGCTTTCTTTTGATGCCGCTGTTCTCTTTCAACCAATCAGAAACGTTTTCAAACGTTTGCCCTCCCCCTTATGTGCTCAGGCTCCTGGAAAGCTGGGTTCACTTCCGGGCCGCGGTGTAGGGCAGCTACGTGTGTTGTCATAGCGACCTTTTTTCGTTAACTGGTTGGTAGCTTCTAGCCTGGCG
The DNA here is from genome assembly GCA_004027835.1 of Alouatta palliata. Taxonomy (NCBI): domain Eukaryota; kingdom Metazoa; phylum Chordata; class Mammalia; order Primates; family Atelidae; genus Alouatta; species Alouatta palliata. The sequence continues at coordinate 18,849 of PVKV010021620.1, forward strand.
GCTGAGCGACTGCGGGCCAGCGCTTCCCCTACTCCCTCTCGGCTCCCTGTGGCCCCAAGGCCTAAGCGAGCTCCGGCAGTCTGGCCTAGGGATACCCGTGGCCCCTTTGGGGCGGGATGGCTACGGAAGAAGAGGACGAGGTGGAGTGGGTGGTGGAGAGCATCGCAGGGTTCCTGCGAGGCCCAGATTGGTCCATCCCCATCTTGGACTTTGTGGAGCAGAAATGTGAAGGTAAAAACCAGAGCCCGAACCGACAATCCTTTTCTCCTGTCTCACACCAGCGGTGGGCCGGGGGCTGGTAACCCCAAACCATTTTTCGTATCTCCCCGCACCCCGCTCGCTAGGTTTAGAGCTGGTTATGTGGGAGGAGTTCCTTTCGCCCTGCCAATGTGTTCCTTCTCAGACCTGAACCTGGGGACCGAGACTCCCCTTCCCCGAGGCCCAAGCGCACGTCCGAAGAACGGTAGACTTTAATCTTAAATTAGGTCTCTTACTTTGTCCCGCACGTTTCTGCCCTGGGCAGGTGGACTGTTTGGCTGGACTTCTTCAACAGATTCCCAGACTTGAGAGGAGAAGCGTCGATTTACCTGAGTTCCTTATGATCCCTAGCATTTCGCCCTGTGTAGTCAGCTTAAGAAATGGGAAATGATTAACTCCAAACCAACAGTTGACTGCAAAGGAGGGTGTGTGATAACTCCAGGAAGCCCACAGCTGGTGATTTTGGTGGCCTGCATTACCCTTGGAGAGCTCTCTACTCTTGGCTATACCAAAAATTTGCCAGGTGGGGCCGGGGAACCATTCTTGGAACAAACGAGGCACATAGATGTGGTATAATATTCCCTGTGAGGGACAGAGGGACAGGTACCTCCGGGTTCTGACCAGTTCACGCTTCGAGTTCTGCATTCAATTCGTGGAGACAATTTGCAGTCCATTCGCAGAAAAGGAACCAGAAATCACGTCATATAAATGAGTGCCCAAGCGTTACTGTGGCTGTTGAGTCGGGCAAGACTTTGAGGGTAGTAATACTCATCAATTACTGGAACATCTGTTTTGTGTTGTAAGGTTCAGTGGAATAGAGCTAGGGTCAGTTGGTACAAGCTACGGGGAAACAAATTTCAGTGAAGAAGTGCTTCATGACAGAATGTATCCAAGATGACTTAGCCAGCCTCAGAAGGTAATGAGCTTCCTGGCTCCAGCAGTGTTTGAATGGATCTGATAGAGACTTAATAGGGTTAGAGGGATTCAGTTATTCAGCTATCAAATGGTCGGTTATCCTGGATGACCTTTTAAGACTTCTTTAAATTCCAAGATACGATGAATCTGGTAAAGATGAAATTCAGTTTGACCACTGAATCTTTTCATTACATTTTCATTGCTGTAATCAAAATTCAAATCATAGTTATTGAAGTGTTGTTTTTACAGGTAATTTTTTAACAGTGTTCAAAAACAAGATAACTTCTATTTGTACTCCTTTTTTTTGTTTGTTTTTGAGACAGAGTCTCACTCTGTCGCCCAGGCTGGAGTGCAGTGGCGTGATCTTGGCTCACTGCAGCTTCCACCTCCCAGGTTCAGGGTTCAAGCGATTCTCCTGCCCCAGCCTCCCTGGTAGCTGGGATTACAGTAGTGCGCCACCACACCCGGCTAATTTTCGTATTTTTAGTAGAGATGGGGTTTTGCTATGTTGGCCAGACTGGTCTAGAACTCCTAACCTCAAGTGATCCACCTGCCTCGGCCTCCCAAAGAGCTGGGATTACAGGCATGAGCCACCGTGCCAACCTGTTCCCACCCCTTTTTATTTTGAGACGGAGTCTCGCTCTGTCGCCAGGCTGGAATGCAGTGGTGTGATGTCGGCTCACTGCAACCTCCGCTTCCTGGGTTCAAGTGATTCTCCTGCCTCAGCCTCTCAAGTAGCTGGGATTACAGGCGCACACCACCACACCCAGCTAATTTTTGTATTTTTAGTAGAGATGGGGTTTCACCATATTGGCCAGGATGGTGTCCATCTCTTGACCTTGTTAACCGCCCACCTTGGCCTCCGAAAATGCTGGTGTACTCCTTTTAAGAAGTTGAAACGGGGCTGGGCGTGGTGGCTCACGTCTGTAATCCAAGCACTTTGGAGGCCAAGGCAGGCGGATCACCTGAGGTCAGGAGTTCAAGACCAGCCTGACCAACATGGTGAAACCCTGTCTTTAAAAAAAAACTATATATATATATATATATATATAAAAAAAAAAAAAAAAAAGAAGTTGAAATGTGGCAGGATGGCTCACGCCTGTTATCAGAGCACTTTGGGAGGCTGAGGTAGGCGAATCACTTGAAGTCAGGAGTTTGGGACCAGCCTGGCCAACATGATGAAACATTGGCTCTACTAAAAATACAAAAAAGTTAGCGGCGTGGTGGTGCGGACCTGTAGTCCCAGCTACTTGGGAGAGTGAGGCAGGGGACTCACTTGAACCCCAGATGCAGAGGTTGCAGTGAGCCTAGTTCTTGCCACTACACTCCAGCCTGAACAACAGAGCGAGACTCTGTCTCAAAAAAAAAAAATTAACTGAGCATGGTGGTGTGCATCTGTAATCCCAGCTACTTTGGAGGCTGAGGCAGGAGAATCACTTGAATCCAGGAGGTTGCAGTGAGCCAAGATCACACCACTGCACTGTAGCCTGGGCAACAGAGCAAGACACTGTCTGGAAAAAAAAAAAGTTGACATGTTATTAACTGGGCTGAGTCACTTGCACCTGTACGCCCAGCAACTCAGGAGGCTGAAGTGGATCACTTGAGTCCAGGAGTTTGAGGCTGCAGTGAACGATGATCGTGCCACTGCACTGCAGCGTGGGCAACAGAGACCCATCTCTTCAAAAAAAAAAAAGACTGGGCACTGTGTCTCATGCTTGTAATGCCAGCACTTTGGGAGGCCAAGGCAGGTGGATCACGAGGTCAGGAGTTCCACACCAGCCTGACCAATATGGTGAAACCCCATCTCTACTAAAAATACAAAAATTAGCTGGGTGTGGTGGCATGTACCTGTAATCCCAGCTACTCAGGAGGCTGAGGCAGGAGAATTTCTTGAACCTGGGAGGTGGAGGTTGCAGTGAGCTGAGATCACGCCACTGCACTCTAGCCTGGGCAACAGAGTGAGACTCCGTCTCAAAAAAAAACCCAAAAACTGGAAATGCTATTGTGAGACTGATAAGGCATGTGGAATTTGACCTCATTTAGAAGAAGAAATTATGTCACCCTTTGATTCCATTTACCCCACTGAGACCAAATGCTGAAAAAATTAAAGCATTGTCCATCTTTTTATCCCTAAATGTCAAAAATGGATGTATCTCAGTAACAGCATACCTGATTGTATAATTTTACAGAGAAGCAGTAATCTACAGCCTTATGAACATGTACAGTGGTGATCTGGTTTCCGAATTAGCTGCTGTATTAAGTACCCACCGTATTGCTTATATGTGCAGTGTTACAGCAGATGCCAGGATAAACAGAAGTGACATGCCAGTGACACTTGAAATAATTGTTTATGTTCATTGTCTCGGGGTTGCCTATATGCTGTTCTCTACCTCATATTTAAAGATTAGTTTTATGCAGCTTTGTGACATCAACTTTTATTTCAACAAACATTTATTGAAAGTGTCGTTGGGCCAAGCTGAGGCTAGAAGGATGAATACAACAGAATCCTTTCCTTGAGGAGTTTATAGTGTAGTGGGGAAGACAAACAGGTAAACAGAGTAAAATACAAAGTGGCAGATGCTATAATAAGAGTGGGTACGTGGTACTGTACAGTATGAATTCAGAGGAAGGGATCTAGCCAGCCTAGGGGTTGGGAGTGAGTAGCAGGTGACGGAGAATATGCCACTTGGTAATATTCTTAAGAATGATCAGGAGAGAGAGGGGATGGGGGTAAAGTAAATGCAAAAAGGAAGAAGGAACAGCTTGAGCAAAGGCATGGCGATTTGAAGTGGTGTGTGTTGTATTTGGCGATGTTTCAAGTAGTTGTGTGTTGTTAGGAGTGTAATTTGAGTTTTGGAGTTGTGGGAAATGAGATGAAATCTAATTGTGGAGGGTCTTGTCTGGCCTTCTAAGGATTTTGCACTTTTTCTCTAGGCAATAAGCACTTGTTGAAGAGTTTAAACTGAAAATTGCAGAAATTAGTTTTGCATTTTAGAAAGATCATCCTGGAGGAATTAAAAAAATATTTATTGTTTACAATTCCCAAGTTTGTCCTGTTTCCCTGATTAGATTATAGCTTCTTGAAGGAATATTTATTTTTCTAATCTACATCATTTTATACATATGATCATTCAGTAAACACTTGTTTTGATTTTATTTAACTTCATTATTTATCTTTAGTAACAAAAATGGCCTGGTCACTTTCAGTAACATTTACATTGGCAAAATTCCAGTACAGTAAAATAATTTGGAGCCTATTATAAAAGGACTTAACTATTAACAAGAATATTCCATTGAAAGTTATGAAGAAGTTATTTCCTCATATTAATTGAAATGGGTTTTTGGTCTTAAATATGAGGTAGTGTTCATTTTAAATATTTCTCAAGTAGGCAAAAAAGCTTGTTTACAATTAATAGTATATATATTTATACATATATACTATTAATAGTATATATGTGTATAAATATAATAGTTTATATGTGTATAAATATATATACTATTAATTGTATATATATATACGTATATATAAAATATATATATAGACACACATATATATATGTGTCTATATGTATATTTTTGGTTTGGTTTTGTTTTGGAGACAGAGTCTCACTCTGTTGCCCAGGCTGGAGTGCAGTGGCTCCATCTCAGCTCACTGCAACCTCCACCTCCCAGGTTTGAACAATTCTCCTGCCTCAGCCTCCCAAGTAGCTAGGACTACAGGCACCTGCCACCACGCTTAGCTAATTTTTGTATTTTTAGTAGAGACAGGATTTCACCACGTTGGCCAAGCTGGTCTTGAACTCCTGATCTCAGGTGATCTGCCTGCCTTGGCCTCCCAAAGTGCTGAGATTACAGGCGGGAGCCACCGTGCCTGGCCAATAGTATGTATTTTTAGATATATTCATTTATATATTTTTTAAAGATAATCCCGGCCAGGTGCGGTGGCTCACGCCTGTAATCCTAGCACTTTGGGAGGCTGAGGCAGGCGTATCAGCTGAGGTCACGAGTTCAAGACCAGCCTGACCAATATGGTGAAACCCCGTCTTTAAAAAAAAAAAAAAAAAAGGTAATCCCTAAGAATTCAAAGCTGAAGAGCTAGGCTGTAGGAATGACAGTTCTATTTGTAAGGAGTGGATTTTTGTATTTGCAGTAATAAAATGATTTTTTTACACTATGTAATATTTTCTTTTGAATTTAGTTTTTGATGATGAAGAAGAAAGCAAATTGACCTACACAGAGATTCATCAGGAATACAAAGAACTAGTGAGTATTTTTTTCACTGATTTTTAAAGGTATTTAGGCTAACATTACTTACAGCTTTTCTAAATGAAGAAAATTTTTTTTTCATTAAAAATCCGAAATTTTACAAAAATCCAGTCTACCTTAACAATAGTGCCTGTTATATCTGTCTCCACAGGTTCTCTGAGCATCTCATTTTTTGACTTCTTACCTCCTCTGCTCTTAAATCTAAGGAATGGTTTTATAACTCTTTATGGATTCTTGCATGTATTCTTTATATTTTATTCTTATTTTGTTGATGCATCCAGGGACATATTAGTTAGTCACTTAGTCATGGTTGTCTTGTGATTTTTTTATTTTTTGAGACAGGGTCTTGCTTTGTCACCCAGGCTGGAGTGCAGTGGCACTATCACAGCTCATTGCAGCCTCAGCTTCCCCAGGCTCAAGCGATCCTCCCATCTCAGTCTCCTGAGTAGCTGGGACCACATTCGTGCACCACCACGCCCTGCTAATTTTTTTGTGTTTTGTAGAGATGGGGTTTCATCATGTTTCCCAGGCTAGTGTCAAACTCCTGAGCTCAAACGATCCACCTGCCTGGGCCTCACAAAGTGTTGGAATTACAGGTGTGAGCCACCGTGCCCGGCCTGTCCTGTGATTTTAAAAAATGCCTCTGGCAGTGAGGCACAGTGGTTCACAGCTGTAATCCCAGCACTTAGGGAGGCTGAGGCACGTAGATTGATTGAGCCAAAGAGTTCGAGACCATCCTGGCCAACATGGTGAAACCCCATCTCTACTAAAAAATACAAAAAATGAGCTGGGCGTGGTGGCGCACGCCTGTAATCCCAGCTGCTCAGGAGGCTGAGGCAGGAGAATTGCTCGAACCCAGGAGGCGGAGGTCGCAGTAAGCCAAGATTGTGCCACTGCACTCCAGTCTGGCGCCTGGCGACGGAAGGAGACTCTGTCTCAAAAAAAAAAAAAAAAAAAAAAAATTACAAAAATTAGCCAGTCATGATGACATATGCCTCTAGTCTTAGCTGCATGAGAGGCTGAGGTGGGAGGATGGATCTCTTGAGCCCAGAAGGTCAAGGCTGGAGTGAGCCATTACTGTGCCACTGTACTCCAGTTTGGGCAACAGAGTAAGACCCTGTCAAAAAAAAAAAAAGAAAAGAAGGCCAGGTGTGGTGGCTCATGCCTGTAATCCCAGCACTTTGGGAAGCTGGGGTGGGCGGATCACCTGAGGTCAGGAATTAGAGACCAGCGTGGCCAACATGGTGAAACCCTGTCTCTACTAAAAAAAAAAAAAATACAAAAATTAGCGGGCATTGTGGTAGGCACCTGTAGTCCCAGCTACACAGGAGGCTGAGGCAGAAGAATCACTTGAGACTGGGAGGCAGAGGTTGCAGTGAGCTAAGATTGCACCACCACACTCCAGCCTTGGTGACAGAGTGAGACTCCATCTCAAAAAAGAAAGGAAAGAAAAGAAGAAAAAAAAAATGCCTCTGGGTAGCGGAAGAGTTGTGCCACACTGAACTTCATAATCCTGACTTCAGCTATTTCTATTAGAAGAAATACAGTTTCATGTGATTTTCTGCAAAATTATTAATTTTTAATTTGTGTTTTGGTGGAAGACAATGTCACTGCCATGTAATATAATATTAGGTAGATTAATATTTGCAAAAAATTTGATTATACTTTTCTAAACTCAATACTTAATATGCAAACTGTCATGTAGAACTTTTCTATGTAATTATAAAAGTTAAACTTGGTCTTTTTAGGTTGAAAAGCTGTTAGAAAGTTACCTCAAAGAAATTGGAATTAATGAAGATCAATTTCAAGAAGCATGCACTTCTCCTCTTGCGAAGACGCATACATCACAGGTTTTTGCTTTGTATTATTCTGCTAACATACAGTTTTAACAACAATGCCCAGGGTTTCACTTAAATTTGAATGTTTGATTGACAAGTAATATTTTAGACATTGTGAGAGGTGGAAAGATAATTCATCATATATGACTTCTTTTTGAGAGCAACCCTGAAATATGATAATTTGAGGCATAAATGAACTGATGCAATTCAAAGTGATCTTTCTAAACTCAGAACTACAATAAGATCACAGGGATTATACAAACGACTATTTTATTTACATAGATCTCTGGTAATTCTGTAGTTGTTCCTTTTATAATTTTAGCAGATCCACAGTCAGTAGTTCCTGCAGCTTCCTTCTCTTAGAACTACTTTTAATATCTTACTGGTTGTGTAGTGCTAGGCTGAAGTAGTGATACATATGTTTATAAACTGTTTGTTTTTGTTGTTGTTTTTGTGATGGAGTCTTACTCTGTTGCTCAGGCTGGAGTGTAGTGGTATGACTGCAGCTCAATGTAGGCTCAACCTCATGGGCTCAGGTAATCCTCCCACTTCAGCCTTCCTAGTAGCTGGGACTGCTGGTGCTGCACTAGCACACCTGGCTAATTTTTGTGTTTTTTTTAGAGACAGGGTCTTGCTGCATTTCCCAGGCTGGCCTTGAACTCTGGGCTCAAGTGATTTGCCCACTTTGGCCTCCCAAAGTGCTAGGATTACAGGCATGAGCCACCACACGCAGCCTATAAACTAATATCTATTGAGGGCTTATGCTAGTTCATATTTTAGGCACTTGACATGTTTTATCTCATTTAATCTTTCTAACACTCTTAAGAAACTGGTACTGTATAACTTCCATTGAGAAATGAGGAAGGCAGAGCACAGAGATATTAAGCTAATAGTCCAAAGTCCACAGCTAAATAAGTAGTAGAGCCAGTATCCCCAGCCAAGGCAAGCCAACTGAGTATCCTTGCTCAGAGGGTGAGGACTGGGATATGTTGCTAGTACCCAAGTAGCGTTCTGCTCAAAAACTAAAGGACAGGCAGTGACTCATGCCTGTAATCCCAGCACTTTGGGAGGCCAAGGCAGGAAGATTGCTTAAGGCCAGGGGTTTGAAACCAGCCTGGGCAACATAGTGAGACCCCATCTCTAAAAATAATACAAACGTTAGCCGGTTATGGTGGTGTTCTCCCATAGTCCCCTTACTCAGGAGGCTGAAGCAGGAGCATCACTTGAGCCCAGGAGGTCGACACTGCAGTAAGACAGGATGGCTCCACTGCTCTCTAGCCTGGGCAACAGATTGAGACCCATCCCCAAAAAACAAAACACTGGCTTTGGCATGTCATCTTCTACCAAATAAACTGTAATTTCTTAGCAGGACATGGGAAGAATTGTTTAAGATGAGACTCTAGATTATAATGTTAGCCATGATTTCTTGCTGTAGTTGTCCAATATATTATTTTCTACTGCCATTCCAGTTCACTTGCTCTTATGAACATCTGTGCACCTAGCTTTGCTCATGCTGTCCCTTAACCAGGAATGTATGGTCCTCTCCTCAGACTACTCCATCATTCCTTTCATCATGTGGAGAAATCCTCATCATCAGGACCTGGTTGAATTGCTACTTGTTACAGCAGCTTTGCCGTTTATTCTAGTCAGAACAGAATTCATTCTACTTAACTAGGCCAATATTAAATTGATATTTTTGTTATTCTGCCTTGAATTACAGTTTCCTACAAGTCTATTTGCCCTACTAGATTGTAAGTCCTTTGAGCTGTTTTTAGTATCTTTGCACTCCCTGCTGGTAGAACAGAGATGAAAACTTAGTTTCTGGTATGTAGTTCTCAATAAATGTTTATTAATTTAAATTATCTTGTTATTATTGCCCAGAAGATGTTGCTTTGACTACTGTTTAACCCAGCATTTCCTCTTTTGTACAACTTTTCATTTGATGATCACCTTTAATTCTAGGAATAGAAAATCTTCTTTTTGTTTTTGTTTTTGAGACAAGGTCTTGCTCTGCCACCCTGGTTGGACTGCAGTGGTGTAAACATAGCTCTCTGCAACCTCTAACTCCTGGGTTCAAGTGAATCTCCTGCCTCAGCCTCCTGAGTAGCTAGTATTATAGGTGTACACCATTATGCCTGGCTAATTTTTCAGTTTTTTTTTTGTAGAAAGGGGGTTGTGCTGTGTTGCCTAGGCTGGTCTTCAGCTCCTGGCATCAAGCAGTCCTCCTGCCTCAGCCTCCCAAAGCTCTGAGATTACAGGTATGAGCCACTATATTTTGTCTGGGTGTGACAGCTCATATCTGTAATCCCAGTGCTTTGGGAGGCCAAGGCAGGGGGATTGCTTTAGGCCAGGGGCTCGATACCAGCCTAGGATACACAGCAAGACCCTATCTCTACAAAAAATACAAATACAAGAATTAGCTGGGTGTGGTGACACGCTCCTGTAGTCCTAGCTACTTGAGAGGCTGAGGTGGGAGGATTGCTTGAGCCCAAGAATTTGAGGCTTGCAGTGAGCTATAACTATACCACTGTACTCCATCCTGGGCTGCAGAGTGAGACCCTGTCTCTAAAAAAAAAAATAATAAAATAATTTAGATGTTATTGGTATGCCTACATTATGTGAAAAAATCTGGTAATTTCCAAGAAGACGTAACAATCCTTAATGTGTATGCACCTAATAAAAAAGCAACAAAATATGTGAGGTAGAAACGGAACTGCAAGGAGAAATAGATTAATACATGACTATAGTTGGAGACTTCAGCACCCTCTGTCAGTACTGGACAGATCCAGTAGTTAGAAAATCAGTAAAGACATAGTTGAGCTAAATAGCACCTTCAGGCTGGGCATGGTGGTGGCTCATGCTTGTAATCCTAGAATTTTGGGAGGCCAAGATGGGCAGATCACTTGAGGTCAGGAATTCGAGAGCAGCCTGGCCAACATGGTGAAACCTTGTCTCTACTAAAAATACAAAAATTAGCCAGGCTTGGTGGTAGGCACCTGTAAACCCAGCTACTCGGGAGGCTGAGGCAGGAGAATCGCTTGAATCTGGGAGGTGGAGGTTGCAGTGAGCCGAAATTGCACTACTGCACTCTGGCCTAGGCGACAGAGCAAGACTCCGTCTCAAAATAAATAAATAAACAAACAAACAAACAGCAGCTTCAGTCAGCTGAATTTAATGGAGATTTATACACCACTTCATCCAACAACCAAAAACACACATTCTTCTCAAGATCACACAGAATATTCAAGACAGATTACATTATGGGCCATAAAACACATCTCAACAAATTTAGAATAGAAATCATACAGTGTCTGCTCTCAGACCAATCTAATTAAACTGGAAAGAAAGTAACAAAAGATAGTTGGGAAAAACCAAAATACTTAGAGATTAAACAACACACTCTAAAAAACACATGTGGGCCAGGCATGGTGACTCATGCCTATAATCCCAAGCACTTTGGGAGGCCAAGGTGGGCAGATTGCTTGAGACTAGGAGTTTGAGACCAGCCTTGGCAACATAGTGAAACTGCATCTCTACAAAATACAAAAAAATTAGTAGGATATGGTGGTACATAACCTTCCACCACGTTGGTCAGGCTGGTCTCAAACTGCTGACCTCAGGTGATCCACCCACCTCGGCCTCCAAAAGTGCTAGAATTACAGGCATGAGCCACCACACCTGGCCACAATTTTTGGTTTATAGAATTATAAGGAATTATATAATTATACTATATATAAAATATATAATCATAGAATAATCTTAAACTATTATATGTTATAGAATTATAAACAAATGCCCCTCTTTATTCCTGATCATCTTTCTTGTTCTGAGATCTGCTTTATCTGAAATTAAATTAAGCTACTCCAGCTTTCTTTTTAAACAACTTTATTGAGATATAATTTGCCTACCATAATATTCATCCTTCTGAAAACTTCTTTTTTTTTTGAGATGGAGTTTTGCTCCACTACCCAGGCTGGAGTGCAGAGGCATGATCTTGACTTACTGCAACCTCTGTCTCCTGGTTCAAGTGATTCTCCCATCTCAGCCTCCTGAGAAGCTGGGATTACAGGAGTGTGCCACCACACACAGCTAATTTTTGTATTTTTTTAGTAGAGACGGGGTTTCACCATGTTGACTAGGCTAATCTTGAGCTCCTGACCTCAAGTGATCTGCCTACCTCAGCCTCCCAAAGTATTGGGATTACAGGCGTGAGCCAATGTGCCCTGCCGAGAACCCTGTTTTAAAGGCTTTTAAAGTAAAAATTTTAAATTGTCCTTTTGAGACATCTAGTCATACATAATAATGTAGCATTCTTGAATTAATCTACTGTTTTGCAGTGGAAATGATTTGAATATGTGGGAAATATTTTTAAAATTTGAATCTTCATTTCACTTGAGACTTCTTTCCACAGGCCATTTTGCAACCTGTGTTGGCAGCAGAAGATTTTACTATCTTTAAAGCAATGATGGTCCAGAAAAACATTGAAATGCAGCTGCAAGCCATTCGAATAATTCAAGAGAGAAATGGTAAAATGTTGAAGTTAGAAATCTAAGTGCTAAATGTATTTTTGTTTACAGTTTTGACTATTCTAATTTTAATATGGTCTTAAGTGTAGCTGCCTTGTGTACATTTATTTCAAGTTTGAAAGACTTTAGCTGACTTGAGATTTAAGAGTATAAACTTCCTCATCTGTACTTGACATCTCAAAAAAAGGAGACCAGGATTCAATGATACTTTGGATTTCACAGAGTTCGATTTTCTGCCCAGCCATTATGTTTATGAAATTAAGTATCTTCAAATGGTCATAGTGGTAGTTACTGTTGAGAGGTGTTCATCCTTCTTCTGGCTTATGATTGTTAGGACCTTTGTAGGGAGCAGTGGTTCTTAAGCCTTAGCAAGCATTGGAAATGGTTGGAGGGCTTGCTGAAGCACATATGGCTGCCTCGCAGTTTCTGATTTAATAGGTCTGGGGTATTGATAATTTGCATTTTTAACACTGATATGGTTTGGCTGTGTCCTCACCCAAATCTCATCCTGAATTCCCACGTGTTGTGGGAGGAACCCAGTGGGAGATAATTGAATCATGGGGGCAGGTCTTTCCCATGCTGTTCTCATGATAGTGAGTAAGTCTCATGAGATCTGATGGTTTTGAAAAGTGGCAGTCTTCCTGCACAAGCTCTCTCTTTGTCTTCTGCCATCCATGTAAGAGATGATTGCTCCTCCTTGCCTTCTGTCATGATTGTCAGGCTTCCCCAGCCATGTGGAAGTGTAAGTCCGGTTAAACCTGTTTCTTGTGTAAATTGCCCAGTCTTTGGTATATCTTTATCAGCAGCATGAAAACAGAGTAACACAAACAAGTTCCCAGGTGACGCTGAAGCTGCTGGTCCTAGGACCACACCAACATCTACTGTTCTAGGGCACTGGGCAGAGACAGATATGCTTGTACCAGCATCATGTGGAAGAGAAAAATGGAACTCAAAGCCCTATTGACCCTTGTTGGCTTTATCTTTCCCTGACTCTATGTCAAGCTCACTTTCTCTCTAGCTCTTCCTGCTCTTGTTCCCTTCTTGTGTGCCTGAACTACATTTAACATCCTGACTCAAAACACCTGAGTTTCTAACCATGCTGCTTGTTATTGTACCCAGATTATCATCTCTTTCTAACCCGTATTATCATTTCTGTTTCACATTTCTTGCTGTGGTAACCTTACCTTAATTTCTATGTCTTCCTTAGCTCAGTAGATGGCCATGATGTTTTTTTTTTTTTTTTACCATGGCCGATAATCTCTTTAATGGTTTGGCAGCAGGACCTTTCCTTTGATTGTTTCTTGAAGATGTGAGATCTATAGTTCAGTTGTATCGTTTCCTCTTAAGAACCTGGAACATGAAACAATAGAGCTTCTGTTGTTGCATGGCAAACATGAGAATTTTGCAGAGCTCTTGTTGGGGAGTTTACTTCTCACTTGACTGATGTGAGTAGAGACTCTTAGAGCCAGCCACCGTCATAATCATCTACTAGACTCCCAAGATGCTTTCCCCGGTAACTAATAGCACTGTTGTCTGTGGGTAGGGGGAGAACACCACTCTAGCCCTGAAGAATGCATGACAGTGCTTTACCTCGATGTAAATAAGTTTGGAAAATAGTCTCTTTCTACTGTGGTTTTCTCTATGAAATCCTTTCCTCTGAATTTTCCTAAAAACGGTGCTTCATTCTGACTTGTGGGTTAGAGAATTTTAATGTGTGTCAGTAAAAAAAATTTTTTAGGGGATCAGGAGAAGACATTGTGAACTTGACATTGGCATTCTGTAGTTTTCAGTTTGGAATTTAATTGGAAACTGATTTAGGTTTTAATAAAAAGGGAATAAATGCATATCTTGTATCATGTGGATGCCCCAAGCTGTCAGTAACAGAACACCCCAATGAAAAAAACATCTCCCAGGACAAGAGGTCCAGAGGAAGGGAGAGAAGGCAGGCAGATTCAGAGTTGGTTAACATAGTGGCTCAGTGATGTAATCAAGGACCCTGACACTTTGCATCTTTGTACTGTGCCATTCTCAGGATCTTCTCTCATGATTGTACTCTGGCTGGACTGAATGCAGACTCAACAATGTCTTATGAAGAAATGGAATAGTACATCCTCCTGTATATCTCTTTTTGTTAGCAAGACAACAACTTCATGGAAGCCTTCCAGTTCCCCTCAAGTCCTATTGATTAGGATTCAGGTCACTTGCCTTTCTTAAACCGTCTGGCAAGGGGAATGAGACCATTATGATTGGCTTGAACCAATTAGGGGTCACTGTCCTGGGATAGGGGAGGGCCCTGCCTCTAAGTAGTTAACTGCCTGATAATTCTGCAAAAGCTGGCTTCTATTAGCAAGGGAGGAGGAGGGGAATGATGTAGAATAATGACTATTGTCAGACCACAGCATGGGGCATTTTACTTACATTTAAACATAAACTAATAACTTAGTTTCTGCTACAGAATTTCTAATACATGTATTTAAGAGTTTTGCTGGCCAGGCACAGTGGCTCATGCCTGTGGCCCCAGTGCTTTCAGAGGGTGAGGCAGGAGGATTGCTTGAGCCCAGAAGTTTGAGGCGGCAGTGAGCTATGATAGCCCCACTGCATGCCAGCCTGGGCAATAGAGCAAGACTCTGTCTCAAAACTAAAAAAATGAAAGAAAGAAAGAAAGAAAGAATGTTACCTAACTGAGATCCAGGGGTGAGTATCTTAATGTCGATTATGCTCAAAACTGCAGACTATTTGAAAATAGCCCTTAATGATGAGAAAAAAATCAAAGGCTCTCTGGATTCTTGGTTGTATCTTATTAAAGAATTTGGAGAAAATGCAAATGAGAGTATTATTTTGATGGTTTTTAAGTACTTTATACTGTTGTGTTATTCTTAGTACTTTCAGTTTCCTTAGAAAGATGATTAGAATAATAAGTGTATATCTTTTGACTGAGCAATAATGCACTTAAGATTGATGGATTATTCAGATGTCAGTTTTCTGGTTGTGATATTGTACTACTATAGTTTTGTAAGATGTTATCACTTGGGGAAACTGGGTAAAGAGTACATAGCAGTTTTCTGCATTATTTCTTACAGTTGCACTTATCTCAAAAGAAAACATTTAACTTTTAAAAACGTATTTAAACATGAGGAGGATTAGAGTAATAAAGCTATTTTAGAGTGGATCCAAAATCCCACAGTCATATGTGGATAAAGAAATGGAAGGTAAAAATTAAGCAGTATTCTGCTAATGTTGTGGAATGTAATAATTATTGATACAAACAGAACAATTATTACCAATCCACCTGCTTTGCAGGAAGAAAAGATAATAAAGTAAATTAAACCAATATTTTAAGTTACTTTTTATTTTCTTGGGCTGAAGCTGCTACTTCCCTGGTTTGTAATTATTAGACCAATATCTGAACAGAAGCTTCAAGGGTAGAGATCATTTTATTCATCTTTGTAGCCCCCCCAAAGTGGTTAGCACCATGCTTTTATTGCACATAGTAAGCAGGGCCCTTTGCAGTAGCATCTGTTAAAATATGAATGAAGAGTTTTAATGTTATTTCAATTAACAAAATTATATTTTGTTTTGTGACTCTTCTCGTTTTGGCACCTTTGAGAGCAGTTTCATTATTAAGCCTAACTCAATGATTTCCATGGTATATTCTCAGATGCTATGTAATTATGGAAGAGAAAAACATATTAACAAATGTTTGTTGCCACACATTGTTATTTTAATTGACAGTAAAATAATTACTAAGAGATATTTCTAGTTAAAAGTGTGGGGTTTTTGGTGGGGCTTATTCCATAAAATAAAAAAAAGACTTAAAAGATGGTAGTTAAAAATGGCTGGGAGTGGTGGCTCATGCTTGTAATCCTGGCACTTTGGGAGGCTGAGGCAGGCAGATCACTTGAGGTCAGGAGTTCGAGACCAGCCTGGCTGACATGTTGAAACCCCATCTCTACTAAAAATTGGCTGGGCGTGGTGGTGGGCAGCTGTAATCCCAGTTACTCCAGAGGCTGAGGCAGGAGAATTGCTTGAATCTGGGAGGCAGAGGTTGCAGTGAGCTGAGATCGCACCACTGCACTCCGGCCTGGGTGACAGACAGAGACTCTGTCTCAAGAAAAAAAAATTAAAAAATATAAAAGATGATAGTTAAAAAGATAAAACCTTAGGAAGTTACAGTGATAGATCTGAAGTTACTTTCTACTTAAGGAACTAGAACCGTGAGAAATAGATGTTTTCAGTTGAGTTGATACCATTCCATGTGGTCTTTGCTTTCAAACAGGTGTATTACCTGACTGCTTAACGGATGGCTCTGATGTGGTCAGTGACCTTGAACAGGAAGAGATGAAAATCCTGAGGGAAGTTCTTAGGTACCAATCTCTATTTTTTAAATGAATCATTAGTAATATTGTATGATCTGTACGTATGCTTTTGCCTGACAAATATGAACTAATAAAATTGCTGAATTCTCCACTGAAGACTATCAAAATGATTTATCATTTTATGACTGTGAATATATTTCTTTATGACAGAAAAAGTTATTTTCAGTCCATATGAGAGGGTCTTTTCACACCCCCATTATAGGAATAGGAAAGTAGCCACCAATGGGAAAAATTGCAGTAGACCCAGCCTGATCTCTGGAGAGAGGCATAATGACTTGAGCTAAGCAGAAAGCTCTATGGCTTCTGGATCTCACTATGGAGGTAGCATATTCTAGGTGTCACATGGTAGGAGGCTGGGCATCCAGACTCCACAGATTGAATAGCCGACTTGGTGATAGTAACCTGCAAGGGAGAGAGGACAGTGAGAGGCATCTCTCCCAGATGAGTGTCTTGCCAGTCTCTTTGTCTCCCCAATTATATGATTCTCAGCCAAATGCCTGACAAGGAGTGTGCAGACCAATAAGGGGGTCCACCCAGAACTAATAAAGGTTAAGGGACATTCCTTTTTCTTTTGAGCCTGTTGTGCCCTGACCTTTATGGGAATTTTGGAAGGAAGGAGCAGTAGTAGCTCCTAATTTTTAAATCTCCTGTGAGAATATATTAGGTTTAGGGCAAAAGGATGTTATAATCACGGTGTCACCTGCAGACTATGGCTTTGGCCTTTGGGGTTACCACTTCTCCAACCATACTACCACACATGACCATTGTCTAGCATCCTATAGTTCCCCCACTTAGGAACTTTGTCCCACCTCCAAAGCAGAAGAGAGGATAGGAAGATGGGCCTGGTGGGAAACTATGGCAGGAGCTCGGCACTTAATTTCAGGGGGTTTGAATGATTATGGAGAGGGCAGCAGATATGCTGGTGAACTCAACCCTTTCTTGCCAGATCCTTCTTTGGATGGCAGGGGCAAATGGGAGCCTGAGGTGAGTGACACAGAATGCTATGAGTTTAAGGTTTGAGAGGTAAGGGATTTTGGTTCAAAGGACTGGTAAAGTTTTGATTTGGACTGGTTGTATTGGTTGATTGGTGGCCTGAAAACTGGTCAGCACTGTATTTTTAGATTTTATTTTCTAAGAGCTTTTGAGGGGATATACTACTGTGTAAGTAATATAACTTAGTTATGAGCATGTGTAACAGTTGAACTTGGTTACTTTCCAAAATCTGCTTGTCTCAGTGAGCAGTTTACAAAAGTCGATAGGCTTTGGGACAGTGGTATCACAAGTGCTTGATGTTAGCTCCGATGTCACCGGAACAACGGCATTTTATCAAGAGGGGCGTAATGGCTCTTATCAAGAGGGGTGTAATTGATCTCTCTAAAGAGGGTGATTGAAGTCCTTATTAATGAGATTTGCCATTCAAATTGGGTTTAGGATTTCAAATCTGTTGATCTTTGTTCATTTGGAATTCTAGAAGAAATAGGTAGACCTGTATTTTATATTACTATGTACTACGTACTATGCTGTATGCCTATGTGTGTCTTTCCCAGTCGACTGTAAGCCACTTTAGAGCAAGGCTTGATTATCTTCCATCTTTGTGTCTAATATGCCTTGTATTGTAAGCTTAGGTTAGCATGTTGCTTAGTTGAATATTTGTTCTTTGACCAAAAAAGGAAAATTACTTTTTACCTTATTTTTGTGTATTTCAGAAAATCAAAAGAGGAATATGACCAGGAAGAAGAAAGGAAGAGGAAAAAACAGGTGCCTACAGAACATACAACAAAAGTATTTTGTATTTATGGCTGTTATCTCTTATTAAGTTTATACCTAGTTCTTACTTTTAAAATTTATACTTGGGCCGGGCGCGGTGGCTCACGCCTGTAATCCCAGCACTTTGGGAGGCCGAGGCAGGTGGATCACAAGGTCAAGAGATCGAGACCATCCTTGTCAACATGGTGAAACCCCGTCTCTACTAAAAATACAAAAATTAGCTGGGCATGGTGGCACGTGCCTGTAGTCCCAGCTACTCGGGAGGCTGAGGCAGGAGAATTGCTTGAACCCAGGAGGCGGAGGTTGCGGTGAGCCGAGATCACGCCATTGCACTCCAGCCTGGGTAACAAGAGCGAAACTCCGTCTCACAAAAAA
>PVKV010021621.1:0-37168 GCA_004027835.1 Alouatta palliata
TGAAACCCCGTCTCTACTAAAAATACAAAAATTAGCTGGGCATGGTGGCACGTGCCTGTAGTCCCAGCTACTCGGGAGGCTGAGGCAGGAGAATTGCTTGAACCCAGGAGGCGGAGGTTGCGGTGAGCCGAGATCGCGCCATTGCACTCCAGCCTGGGTAACAAGAGCGAAACTCCGTCTCAAAAAAATAAAATAAAAAAAAAAATAACCCTTACAAGCATGATCCCCTGTGCTCAGTCCTAGTAAACTTCTTAGTCAACAAATAAGTATGAAGTCACAGACGTATATTTCCTTGAGCCCTTTTTACCCAGTGGGGTCCTGGCTGGGTGGGATTCTGGGAGAGACCTGGCTTAAACCACACCTAAGCAGATGTAATGTGAGATCCCTGACCCGGAAATTCCAGAGCAGCATATTCTAACCTATACCAGCCTTGGCCTCTCATATGCCTTGAGATTTTCTTTCCCTTTTTCCATCGTTTCTTCCTCCTTTTCTTCCTTCTTCTTTCCTTGAAATAATTCCTCTTATGGGGATGTACTGTATGGGAAAAATGAACGCGTGCCAAGACAATGGGCAAATCTGTAGAATTATGAAATGCTAAGGGTTCCAGTTCCCAAGCCGTCCTTTGGTGGATGAAGCGGGAGCTCCCATTCCTGGGAGTAATCAGTGAGCTGATTCCGCCGGTGAATGTAATTGTGCCGATTGTAATCATTTTGCTCCAGCTCTCTGCCCCTGTGGCATTTATTCTTAGCCCAGATATTGATCTAACAGTGGGAAATTTTCCATCTGAATGTGTGATACCGGACCCTCCCCTAGTCCGAAGATGTGTTTGGGAAATTCTCATTTTCCGTGGATCACAGCTGAGCTATTTGGCCTGAGGGAAACCGTGCGCTGCTGGAGAAATGCCTTGGATTGGAGAGAGATTTTTGACCATTATGAGCAAATCGGAAATAAATGTAAAACACTGCCTGGAAATGCAAAGGCCTGTCATTATGGGAGATAGGTGAGAGGCTCCTATGGGAAATGCTTAGAGAATTGGAAATCAGTCAATCAAAACCGGGCTTGGAGAATGGGCCTTTTCCCCTCAGTATGAAGATAGATGACTTCCATGGGCAGATTGAAAATCATTTAAGTGCTTATTTTCTTAATGACTTTTTCTAGATCCCAACAAATAGACTGCTCATTCTGCATCAATTTCTCACCCCTGTGCTCGTGGCCTCCCCGTCTTCTTTTTTCTGCTTAGACCTGGGCTGCAAAGTTTGGGAAAGAGAAGGATGAGAAGAGACAAGGGCATCTGCAGGATGAAAAATGACCAGGAAATGAATGATCAGGACTAGCTACAAAGAAGGACTTAAAGCCAGTGCTTGGGTTGCCAGGGAACCCTAGAAAAAAGTGCAGCTCCCAGCTCCCAGAATGCCCATCAGCGGAGTTAAGAGCATTTGATATGAACTATTCCTTCCTCCAGACCCTAGCTGCATCCAGCACTAGGAAGAGGTAATTGAAGATTCCTCCCAAGGGCCGTGTTGACTCCTCTATGGCCCGACTAATGCCTCAGATGTGATGTAGGGAGTTGGCGATCAGGGATTTCCACCAGTTACTATGGCAGGACAGGGTGCAGGATGGAGTGGGGAGGAATTGGGAGGGGAGACTGCTCTCCCTGCACCTGTCATCTCCCATCCCAAGCTCCAGCTCTCCTCTCTCTGGGTTAAAAATGCCAGGCAAGCCAGCTCTGAGTCACCTTGGGGAAAGGATTCGAATGGGGACTTGGTAATGGCTGCTGTCTTTGTTGGTTTTGGAGGAGCTCTCGGCGTTTCATCTTCTGCTCAGTGGGCCGAGGTGGAATTGGTTAACAAAGACTGCTCCAGGGAGGGGATGTGGCTGACAAGCCAGACACTTCGCAGACACAAGAAGCAGCAGCTGCAGAGGGGGCCACCAGGTTCTGCCAGCAGCTGTACTGCCTACGGCTGTGATCTTGTCTGATACTGTCAGCTAAGCAGGGGCAGCCCGGGTCAGGAGCTAGATAGTAGGACTCAAAGGGAGAAGGCGGGGCAGGAAGGAGATGGGCCAGGGAGCTGGGTTTTGCTGTTGGAATCAGCGTCCTGGCTGTACACATCACAAAAGATTCAGACCTTGTGATCTGACACATGTGTCATTGTCTGTTCCCAGAATATATGCAAATATCCCAAACCCACCCATGTTTAGTATGCCGCTGTCACAGGAAGCAGCTGAACAGAATGAAAAGCACTGGACAGCCACCTGAACTGCCGACTCCTAAAGGTTTTTTTGTTTGTTTGTTTAATCGTCATCAAATAGCATTAAGTATGCTCATATCTATCAGTAGTATTATGGTATTGTGCTGGTTCTTCTAGAATAACCTGGGGAGACGTAAGAACCACACCCACGATGAATCATTTAGAAAATCAGAATCAGTAAAAGCTAAAGAAATTAAAATGGCTTTTAGCCCAAAGGTAGTAGAGCTGTATTTAGATACTATTCTGAGACTGGGAAGTACCTGTTCTGTGTCCCTGCTAAGTAAAAGAACCAAATAAATTAGTGTTCCTGAGTACATTAGCCTAGCCATAAGAAAGGACTTTTAATAACAGAATAATAACAAAAATGGTAAGAATACTTAGCACTCTGTAACACTTTAGAGGTTTTTAAAGCATATTCACATTTCTTTTCATTTTTCATAACTGGGGCTATGAGACATCGAAATGGTCTTTAAGAGGGGCCGTGATATTTCCCTGTCTTTAAATGCACAGTAGCAGTCTTTTGACCTGGGATGATTTAGGCATGAACTTATTTGGAGACAGAAGTGGACGAGTTAACCAGTTCGAAGTATCTGCCAGGCCCAGGGCCAGCAAACTGCCACTCGGGGACCAAATCTGGCCTTCTGCCTGTTTTTGTCTGGTCCATGAGCTAAGATGGTTTTTAAAATTTTAAATTGTTGGCTGGGCGCGGTGACTCACGCTTGTAATCCCAGCACTTTGGGAGGCTGAGGTGGGTGGAT
This sequence comes from Alouatta palliata, assembly GCA_004027835.1. Taxonomy (NCBI): domain Eukaryota; kingdom Metazoa; phylum Chordata; class Mammalia; order Primates; family Atelidae; genus Alouatta; species Alouatta palliata. The sequence continues at coordinate 3,008 of PVKV010021621.1, forward strand.
CACGAGGTCAAGAGATCGAGACCATCCTGGTCAACATGGTGAAACCCCATCTCTACTAAAAATACAAAAAAATTAGCGGGGCGTGGTGGTGCTCGCCTATATAGTCCCAGCTACTGGGGAGGCTGAGGCAGGAGAACTGCTTGAACCCGGGTAGCGGAGGTTGCAGTGAACCGTGGTCGCGCCACTGCACTCCAGCCTGGCGCCTGGTGACAGAGTGAGACTCTGTCTCAATTAAAAAAAAAAAAAAAAAAATTAAATTGTTGACTTTTTTTAATCCAAAGAAGAATAATGTGGAGTGACACATGAAAATTATATGAAGTTCAAATTTCAGTGTCTATAAATAAAGTTTTATTAGAATACATCTAGGCTCACTTATTTACATCTACAGTGGCAGAGTTGGATAATTGTAACCGAGACCACATGGCCTGCAAAGGCTAAGATACTTACTAGGTGGCCATTTACAGAAAAAGCTGGCCAACCTCTATCCTAGACTTAAGAGTATAGTAATTCTGTGATTTGCATTAATGGGATAAGATGCTGAGTGTCTGGCTGCAATCCTCTCATGAGGTTGTGGGGAGAACGGAATAAGTTACAGGTATCAGGTACTTAGAACAGCTCCTAGTTTCTTTTCTTTTCTTTTCTTTTTTTTTTTTTTGAGACAGAGTCTCACTCTGTCGCCCAGGCTGAAGTACAGTGACGCAATCTCAGCTCACTGCAACCTGTACCTCCCGGGTTCAAGTGATTCTTCTGCCTCAGCCTCCCTAATAGCTGGGATTACAGGTGTCTGCCACCATGCCCGGTTAATTTTTGCATTTTTAGTAGGGGTTTCACCATTTTGGCCAGGCTGGTTTTGAACCCCTGACCTCAGGTAACCCACCTGCCTCAGTCTCCCAAAGTGCCGGGATTACAGGCGTAAGCCACCGAGCCAAGCTTAGTTTCTTATTGTAGACACTAAATATATGGTGAGGAGGAGGCGGAAGATGGTTTTCCAGGTGCTGTTCTAAGCCCATTACCTCACACCAGCACCACGACACAGATATTAGTACCCCTACTTCACAGATGAAAAAACTGAGTCTCGCCAGAGGTTCAACACACATTCCAAACCACACAGCTGAATGCGTCAGAGCTGAGATTTAGAGCCAGGCCCAGTTCCAAAGCCCTTCCAAATTCCTGTCCTGCCAAAGAGGAAGACTGCGCTTCTGAGAGTGTCCTACCCAAGGGTCCCTCTCTCTCTGCCGCCACGCCCCTGGGTGTCTGTGGTTGTTGCATTCATCCGTCTCCTGCCTTTCTTCCCCCGTCGCTCAATGGAACAGGATGCAGCTGACCCAGAATAGATGGAAGGGATTGCCCCTTGTAGAAAGGTGCTAGACACTGGGCCAAGTATTTCACAAAAGTCTCATTTAATCCTCACAGAGCCCTATGAGAAAAAGTGAGGCACAGAGAAGTCAAGAAACTTCCAAGATCACACAGCTGGTGAGGAGTAGAACACAAAGTCAAACCTAAGCCTGTCTCACTCCAGAATCTTCTCCCTCAGAAAGATCCCAGACACTCCAACATCTCTTAGTTGTCTCATCGTGTGCTGGGAAGACGTGTGCCCTCCAAGGCCCAGGGCGATTCTTTCAGCAAAAGACGCTCAGCTGTATTCACAGACATCTGACAGAGAAGGGTCCCTCTGCCAGGCCACCCCCCAGCAAGACATGCTCCTTTATTTGGGTGCTGGGTGCATTAGCTGCCTCAGAATAAATCTGTAATTAGCTGCCCCGGCTGTATTTGCATATGGATTTCACTTTGTTCTTAAGGTAATGGTATTTTTGCAACAAAACAGTAACCTCTTGGTTCCTGGCCATTAAAAAAACTGCCACCCTATAGGGTAGAGCCAGGTGGCAGTAGAGCCAGGGTTTGTTGGAAGTTCAGTGAAGAGTCACAGAGGAGGTGGGAGGGGAGGCGGGGTGGTTAAAGTTCACATTACATCACAGAGCATTGACTTTCTTTCCCAACTTGAAAGGTCAGGGGTTGGAGAGAGCCGTGAAGGCAGCCAAGAAGGAGGTGCAGGCTCACTCCCCCGCAAGCAATCCGGCCTGGGGAACAGCCCCATTTTCTTCCTACAGGAAAAGGTATTCCGAGAGAACAAAATGGATTTCTAGGGTTGCTATGGGGGGTGAGGACCCCTCAGGAAAAGTTACGATACTAATTGGACTACAGAGAATCCTGAAAGTAGCCTCCTCCTCTAGCCCAACCCCTCCCCTAAAAGAGTTGCAGAGGCCTCTGTACAGGAATCCAGCAGATTCCTGTCCCACTCGGGGCATCTACCACATGGTGCCTTGCCAGCAGGCTTTCCAGTACTGCTTCTGCTAGCCTTGGACACATGGCCTGAACCCAGTCCTGCAACTCAGAGCCTGGCCAGAGTCAGCTGGACCTGTGGGGTGACCACCATGACAGCAGAACTCTCCCCTGCGTCTGGTACTTCCTGAGCCCTTGTGTCCCTCCCATTGTATTCCCAATGTTACACGGCACTGCCCCTTCACACACTACAAGCACCTGCAGGTGCGGTGCCCCGTGATTCAAGGAATTCCTCTCACAGCCCACCTGTGCAATTGGGTTCCAGCCTCGCGCTCCAGTTGGGCCCATATCTGATAGCACTCATGCATCATCCGGGTGTAAAAGTCTTGCACGTATGCCTTTCGGATTATCCGGCTTTGTCCATGGGAGCTCCCTCGGGAATGTGGTAGAAAGAACTGGAAGTGGAAAACAAGAGAGATGAAGGAAGCCCTCGCCCCTCACACCCAGCGTGTGCCGTCAACCGGGAGTCGTTTATCCTTCAATTATTTCCACACAGTCCGGGGAAGGATTACGCACGGGAAGATCATTTGAGCCCAGAAATTCGAGACCAGGTTGGGCAATATAGCAAGATCCCGTCTCCTCAAAAATTTAAAAACTAGCCAGGTGTGGTGGCATTTTTAATCTCAGCAACTTGGGAGGCTGAGGTAGGAGGACTGCTTGAGCCCAGGAGTTTGAGGCTGCAGTGAACTGTGATTGCACGACTGCACCCAGGCTGGCGATGGAGTGAGATCTTGTCCCCCCCAAAAAAAAAATCCATACAATCTTTCCAAATTCTCTCTTTATGACCAATTTACTGACTTGGCAATCAAGATAGAAGTTGTTCAACAGCACTAACTTGGGCTTCCTTTTTGCTAACATTGTTCACATCCAGAAGTTTCTTTGTTAGCTAGTCTTCAACCATCCTGCTGCAATCTCACCTCACTTCAATTCATAAGGAAGCAAAATTAGAAAAAACCTTCCAGATCATGCTAGTCTCACCCCTTAGTTTTACGAACAAGGAAACTGATGGTGACTTTACTTCTCTGTGGCTACAGATCACTCAGGATAAGAGAACCACCTCAGGATTCAGCAACAATGAGTTTCCTGAGAGGATGAACCAGGAATCCCTTGGGCTTTGAGAAAACTGACAGAGAAATGAAAAAGGTTTCTGACTACCCTGGCTCATTACCAAGAAGAGCAAACCATAGCCAGCCTGGGTAGCTGCAGGCAGAATGGACGGTAGAGCCCACTGCAGTGGGAAGCTCTGATGACAGCTGGGCGACCCTGTCCTCGAAGGACACACAGCGCCCACCCACACATGCAGCGGTCACTGCAGACTGCACTGCGTAGCGGCAAAAATGAGACCTCAGTCTCACTGACCATGTATCAAACGAGGAGGCTGCTATTATCTGGAGGTAGCAGAAAAAAACAGAAGCTTCTAGGCCGGGAATATGCAGGGCAGAATCCTACCTCTTAGGCTGATAAATCAACCTTTGCCTCTAGGCAAAATTACCTTTACTTTAGGTTACCCAGAACCAATTATTTTTCTGGGTCGGATCAACCATTTGGGCACAGAAGAGACAGAGTAGTGAGAAGGAAGAGAACAGGGCCTGGGACGCTTGGTCAAGGGCAGGAACTAGGAGGCAGTAGGAAGAGGAAATATGCCTAGATGTGGGTGTGAGGGATGTGAAACCTCTTTGAATTGTCATAAGACACACTAGGCAACTAAGATACAAATTACACAGAATTTTTGATGATTCAGGCCCTTGGGCCTTGCCCTGCGGTCTGCTGGCTCTGGAAACCCCTCTGCAGGGAAGGTGGGTAGGACAGTCCTTAAGGTCAGGGGTGCAGAAGAGATACAGTACCTGCTCCAGCAGGAGGACCCTCCTCCTGTGTTTGGCCAGGTGGTATGCAGTGAAGCAGCCCTGGATGCCTGCCCCAATCACAATGGCGTCATAGAGATCTTTCTGAGCTGCCATGATGCCCACTCAGCCCCACGGCTGCAGAGCCTCGAAGGCACAGGCAAGCAAAGGCAACCTTCCAGCTGAAGGACGAGGACGAAGGCAAAGTCCAGCCTGGCCAGTGTTCCCACAATGCCCCGGGGCCGTGTCCTCCCCATTCCCTCCCTGCCAAGCCCGGCCCAGGGCTCAGCCTCCCTTCTCCTGCACAGCAGAGCTGGGTAGTCTGATTTGTGAGGTTTAGCCCAGCTCAGCTGCCAGCCTCACCCTTGCATCCCTGTGGCTTTCTATTCTTGGCTCAATTATTGTCATGCAAATGGCTCCTTCCCTTGCCACCTTCCTGTCTCATTATGATCTTTGTCTCAGGACATCGGCCCTGGAATTTCAATGCCTCCTAGACCATACTGGGCACTGGGAATGCTGCCTCCGCCTGCTGGTTTTCCCCTCTTCAGCCTGATTTCCTTTAGAGATTCTAGAGGGCCCAGCTAAGAACTTGGCACAATGCCCAGGGAAAGGCCCACCTCCCTGGTGGGTGGTGAGGTCAGGGAGTAGAGGCAGAGGCCAATTGGGAGGGCAGTTTTGTGATTATGAAATTATTCCCAGCATGTTTTACTTTCATTTTGAAGAAAGGAGAAGAAATGATCCTGAAAAGATGGAAAAGACAGAGTGAGAGGAGGAGCCCTCTCCTCAGGCACAGAGAGGGGACCAGGCGCCAGCCCAGTGCCTGGAGGGGCCCCGTGTTGAGCATCTCTCTGCGCCAGGCAGTGCGCTTAGTAAGTACTGATACTGGTATTCAGGACAGAGCCAAGATGGGTAGGGCCTGATTCTTATACAGTTGGAGGGTTCTCTTTGAGCAAAAGGAAAAAGGAGAATTACAGAATACAAAATTAGATGCCCGGATGTGGAAGAAACTGTTCAGTTAAGGAGCCCCATGGTTGAAGTTTCATTTGCTTCATGGTAAATCTGCCTCTGCATGCGATAGCTCATTTACTCCTCCTAGCCCTAGGAGTTTCTGTATTTTGTTTTGTTTTGAGACAGGATCTCCAGGATCTCACTGTCACGCAGGCTGGGAGTGCAGTGGCACGATCTCTGCTCACTGTTTCCGCCACTTCCTGGTATCAAGGGATCCTCCCACCTCAGCCCCCTGAGTAGCCGAAACTACAAGCGCACGCCACTATGAGCAGCTAATTTTGTTTATTTTTTGTAGAGACGAGGGATCACTATGTGCCCAGGCTAGTCTTGAACTCCTCCACTCCTCTACTCCTCGGCCTCCCAAAATGCTGGGATTGCAGGCATGAGACACTGCACCTGGCTTAGGAGTATTTTTATCCCCACTTTTGACAGATTAAGGATGGCGTCAAATTCTTTATCGTTCCTTCCATCACAGACTCTGTGACTGCTTCACCAATAAAATATGGCAAAAGTGATACCATGACACTTTCTGGCCCAACCCTAAAGAGACTGGCAACTTCCTTTTCTTATGTTTGAACTTTTACTCTTAGAGCCCGGAGCTACCATGTTAGAATGCAGGCACCCTATGGGAAAGTGCACGTGGAGAGGACCTGAGACTGTGGAGAACCCAATGTAAGAATGAAGTCGGCCAGGCGCAGTGGCTCACATCTGTAATCCCAGCACTTTGGGAGGCCGAGATGGGCTGATCACCTGAGGTTGGGAATTTGAGACCAGCCTGACCAACATGGAGAAATCCCTTCTCTACTAAAAATACAAAAAATTAGCCGGGCGTGGTGTTGCATGCCTGTAATTCCAGCTACTCGGGAGGCTAAGGAAGGAGAATCACTTGAACCCAGGAGGCAGACGTTGCGGTGAGCTGAGATGGTGCCATTGCACTCCAGCCTGGGCAACAAGAGCGAAACTCAGTCTCAAAAAAAAAAAAAAAAAAAGAATGAAGTCATCTTGGCTTGAGAGGCTGAGTCAGGAAGGATTGCTTGAGGCCAGGAGTTCCAGACCAGCCTGTGCAACATAGCAAGACCTTGTTTCAAAGAAAAGTGAAGCCATTTATGTCCTCCAGCCCAGCCTAGCACCAGCTAAATGCTACCAAGTGACCCAGTTCATGCTGCATAGTGCAGAAGAATCACCCAATCAAGCTTCATCTGAATTCCTCATCCACAAAACCATGAAACAGAATAAAATGGTGGTTGTTTTCAGCCACAACATTTTGAGAAGGTTTTTTTTACCTTCCCAGCCATAACCAAAATACTGCTTAACAGCTGAAGACATGAAGGCTTAGAGAGGTCCTATCTTACCCAAAACCACATTCCTGGTATACAAAGTCACTGAGGCTGGGCACGGTGGTTCATGTCCGTAATCCCAACACTTTGAGAGGCTGAGGCACGGGAGAATCGCTTGAGGCCAGAAGTTTGAGACCAGTCTGAGCAACATAGTAAGACCACATCTCCACAAAAAAATGGTGGTATGTGCCTGTAGTCTTACTTGGGAGGCTGAGACAGGAGGATCACTTGAGCCCAGGAGTTTGAGGCTGCAGTGAGCTATGATTACACCATTGCACTCTAGCCTGGGCGATGGAGCAAGACTCCAGCTCTATGGAAAAAAAAAGAAAGAGACTGAGATGTGACCCTAGGTCTGTCTGCTCCCAAAGCTGCTCCTTTAACCACTGTGCTTTACTGAGGATGAGCCAGAACTTGTAATGATGATTCGGTTTCAATTTTTCACTGCTTCTCCCACAGTGAGTGGGAGAAAATAATGGTCCAGGAAACTCACATGACTACAGGGGGCTGCCAGCCTCCGCACGGTGGCCCGCCAAGGCCCCCAGCAAGGCTTCTCATTCCACAAGTAATCCCCCAGACGGGTCTTGGCAACTGGCTGTCTTCTCAGCCCAGCCCTTTCGTTCCTAGGAAAACAGGAACCCAGAGAGGAGGTGCCATCAGACTGGATTTTTCTTTCTTTTATCTTTTTTTTGTTGTTGTTGTTACATGGTTTCACTCGTCACCCAGGCTGGAATGCACTGGTGTGATCACAGCTCACTGCAGTCTCAAACTCCTGGGCTCAGGTGATCCTCCCACCTCAGCCTCTAAGTAGCTGAGACCACAGGAGTGCACTACCACGCCCGGCTAATTTTTGTGTTTTTTGTAGAGACGGGGTTTTGCCATGCTGCCCAGGCTAGTCTCAAACTCCTGGGCTCAAGCAATCTGCCCACCTAAGCCTTTCCAAGTGCTGGGACTGCCAAGGGGTGATGGCTCACACCTGTAATCTCAACACTTTGGGAGGCTGAGGTAGAAGGATCACTTGAGGCCAGCAGTTCAAGACCAGCCTGGCCAACACGGCAAAACCCTGTCTCTACTAAAAAATACAAAGATTAGCTGGGTGTGGTGGCATAGGCCTGTAATCCCAGCTACTCAGGTGGCTGAGGCAAGACAACCTGGGAGGTGGAGTTTGCAGCCAACCGAGATTGCACCACTGCACTCCAGCCTGGGCAACAGAGCAAGACTCTATCTAAAAAAAAAGTGCTGGGTTACAAGCATGAGCCACCATGCCTGACTTTTTCTCTTCTGAAAAAAAAAATACATACATATATATATATATATATATATATAGAGAGAGAGAGAGAGAGAGAGAGAGAGAGAGAGAGAGAGAGAAATATATATATATTTCTAGAGTCCAGAAATCCTCACAACTCCATGCCACTCCCACCCCCACCCCCCTGGGAGAGGCTAGCATCCACATCACAACTGGACAGCTCCCAAGAGTAAAAAATGGCTGACATAACCGAGAAAAATGTTCTATCTAAGTATGTAAAGGCTTGATGTAAATATATAAGATCAGCCCCCAGATTTCTCTTGATAAGATGTCAGAGGAGATGAACAGTTTACATACGAGGAAAAGCAGACAATAAATCCTCACATGGAAGTGTGCCCAGTCTCACTAGCAATGAAAGAAATGGGAATTAAATGACTGCAAGGTACTATTATGTGCCTGTTAAATGAGCAAAACTAAATAAAAATGACAGCATCTTAGTTGTCGGTGCTGTGGGGACAGAGGTAGAGGAGGGTGGCAATTTGGGTCTTCAGATCTCCTTGGAGGTGGCTGAGGCAACACACAGCAATCCAGGCAAAACGGCTCAAACCTTCCGACCTAGAAATTCAGCCTGGGGAACTATATCCAAAGAGGAGACAAAGCCATGAAGATATTTGTATCTGTGCTTTTACAGTATTAAAAAAATGGGAAATAACCCAACCACAAGGAATGGCCGAGCAAGCTCTGGCTTGCTGGCACAATGGAATACTACGTAGCCATTCCAAATGACAAGCTGGGCTCTGCTCTGCAGAAATGTGTGTACTGGATCATCCTGAGAAAGACAGACACTCACACACATCGCAGCCAAGTGTTCTGTGTGTGTGTGATCAAAGATCGAAAGAGAACTCGGTGGGGTGATTGAGCTTCATGCTCATTAGTTGCCGCCTTCTATAAAAATCACACATCCATTCACAATTTGTAAAAGAAGGAGCAAGCCCCGGAGGAAGCAGATGCTTCAAATCCCCCTGGCCCCTGGTTCCAGGGCCTGGGGAATTTCACTCTTTGTTCTAATCTCAGCTCTTCTTGCTGCCCTTGATATTTCTTATTGTTCAGTCCTCCAGGGAAGCTACAAAGCGTCTCTGTATCCCGCACCCCCACCTCCACTTTGTTGAATACAATATCCCTTCAGAGATAAAATGACAATTCCATTTCCCCATCCCTACTTCACAAGGCTGCCCTGGATTCCTGGACTCAAGCATTCTGCTTCTCGTTAAGAATTTCAAACAGCTCCTCCGAAAGCAGACACTGGCCATGGCCCAACCTTGAAATGAAAAGCGAATCGACTTCTGAAGGCTTCCCCTTCTCTCAGGGTTGCCCGTCCTTGTGGATGTCCTGACAGGGGCAGGCAGAGAGAAGCTATCCACTCAAATTCCATTTTAACACCCATTCTGGATCGGAAGACTATTAAAGGGAGAGCCAGCAGCCTTACACCTTGCTGCTTGTGTGTGTCAGCAATCGCTTCTTGTGTCCTGGGGCAGAGACGCTGAGGATATGAGGCTGAGCTGCTCATCCGATGGCTTGATTGACACTTTACAGACGGGGGTGGGAGAGCCGAGCCAGGGAAGCGGCAAGCTGTACAGATCAGAAATAATGAGAGGACCCGAATCCGGAGAGAGCGAGGAATAAATGAGAAACCTAGGAGTTGGATGTGGAGGGAAACGCTTCTGTTCTCTTTTCCCTGCCCTGCTTTGCCAAGGAGCCTGGGGCAAGGAGGCAGGCAGGCAGACCAGGAAGGGCGCTCTGGACCCATCCTGCCAGCTACTGGGGCATCTGGGGCATCCAAACGTGCAGAGGATGCGAGCGTGAGAAAACAGACAGCGGCATGGTCTCCATACATATTGACAGCCCAGTTCAGGTCTCAGGTTTAATCCCTTCTCCACCACCCTCTCTCCCTTTGCCCCGAGGGTCATCTATCCACCATCTCTTACCTAGATTATTGCATTAACCTCAAAACACTTCTCCCACCCGATCCTTGTCCCTGCCAGCGTCATCTCTCTAAACAGCAAATCTGAACAGGTCACTCCCTGCTGAAAATTCTTTAATAGCTGCCTATTTCCTATTAGGATAAAATCTAAATTCTTCAGCTTGGCACACAAGGCGGTTCACACTCCGGCCTCTGCCTGCTCTTGCAGCTTCATCTTAGATCCCTTCTCACTGTGTCTTTTATGCCCAGGCAACGCCGAGCCCAGAGAGGATTTCAGCATTCCGGGTGATTCTTCCAAATTCCCCGACACTCCCAAGCACACTTAGACAGCCTCTCTCCTATACTCCCTGCCCACTCTGCGCATCTCAATAACAGTGAGCATATTGTATTGTAATTGTTTGCATGTCTGCCTTCCCCCAAGCTCTTTAAGGAGAAGGCTTTTTTTAATTGTCATTTTTTCATAGGTATCACATACACATAGAACAACAGCATAGCCGGGCACGGTGGCTCACGCCTGTAATCCCAGCACTTTGGGAGGCCGAGGCGGGTGGATCACGAGGTCAAGAGATCGAGACCATCCTGGTCGACATGGTGAAACCCCGTCTCTACTAAAAATACAAAAATTAGCCCGGCATGGTGGCACGTGCCTGTAGTCCCAGCTACTCGGGAGGCTGAGGCAAGAGAATTGCTTGAACCCAGGAGGCGGAGGTTGCGGTGAGCCGAGATCGCGCCATTGCACTCCAACCTGGGTAACGAGTGAAACTCCGTCTCAAAAAAAAAAAAAAAAAAAGAACAACAGCATAGTGTACAAAAGAGACCACTGTGTAAAGGACGTCTTTTTCCACCCTATCCTCAGCTGCTTAGTTCTCCTCATCAGATACAAGCAACGCCGTTGCTGTTTTCTCTTGTGTCCTTCCAGAGATGTTCTATGGGTAGACAAACATATACAGTACATTCTCTTTTATTCATCACAGAAGTAGGGTACTAGAACACCCTGGTGTTTTCATTTTCTTTATCTTGGTAATCCGTATCAGTCATACCAACTGGTCACCTTCTCCCCGATGGCTGCATAGTATTCCACGGTGTGTGGGAGACATTTGGGAATAAGAAAGCATCCTTTCCTGTTTGCTGATAGGTTGTGGGTTTCTCCGACTCACAAAGCTCTCTAGCTGTCTGCTATTGGGTGTTCAGGAAGGGCGAGATGCCTGTTCTGGCGTGGCAAGGTTTATCGAAGGCTAACAGTGCCCTTTCTGAGTGCCCAGGACAGCACCCACCTTCAGAACAGGAGGTGGAGAGGATCGAACACTCAGAGACCCTGGTTTCTCCTTCCTTTGTGTTTGTATTTGTTAAATGACAGATATTAGAGTCAATGCTTCTCCCTCAAGACACAAGAATGCAGTTGCTAGGCAGACTCCAGAAAATAAGGGCAGAAACTAAGAAAGGTCTTGGGAATTCAGACCAAAACCTCTGAGAAAATATGAAGTCATGATTTAGCCTGGAAGTTAGGGCCAGGCAGGATAAACCCACTAATGAGTGCCCTCAGACCTCACTGGGACGAAAGGAAATATACCGAAAAGGAGGGTGGAGTGGCTTTCATCTGTCTTCAGGGGAAACTTGCCTGCAGATGAACACTGGAATCTTCTTTTTTATTATTATTTTATTATTATTATTTTTATTTTTTTAGAGACGGGGCTTCACCATATTGGTCAGGCTGGTCTCAAACTCCTGACCTCAGGTGATCCGCCTGCCTCGGCCTCCCAAAGCGCTGGGATTACAGGCGTGAGCCACTGCGCCCGGCCCATCACTGGAATCTTCCTAGCCTTATTTCCAGGTCTTTCCCTGCCAACCCTATGCAAAAACATGTCGGTATTTGCACACTCATCTGACTATGGTGCCCTAAAATATCCCCAGGTAGTCATTAAGTGGTGTCTTCATACACATGTACATCGGAGTGGGTATATATCTACCACTAGGCTTTTGAAAGGCCCGATTAAAGCTCAGCAGGCAGTGGGGGAAATGAGAAATGAGAATGCTGAGAAGTGGTCCCAGTTCCTCTGTGGAGGTGAGGGTGTGCCTAGGATGGAGACGAGGTATACGGCCCCTGTTGGCAGCCTCCCCTCCCTTCTCTGCAGAGATGCTCTCCCATGTCTTTCCTGTGCCTCACAGCCTGGATATCACTATACCCTGAAGTGGGGATTTGGGGGAAGAGTGGAGATTGGGAGCAGGAAAAGTGAACAGCTTTTACATGAACTGGGTTGGCTTGACAGGTGACAGAGCAACCAAAATTCAGCAGCATGCAGGAAGATTAACTCCAGGATTTGGCCCTCTGGTAGTCTCCTTTCTGGGTAGATATGGTCTTCCCCTCCTAGCTCTGCAGCCAGATCTGCTGATGTTGCTGTTTATTAGGGTACATAGACAGATACGCAAACTCGGGTCTTTCCCACACTATCCTGCCAGCTATGGATGCATAGAATCATGGAGGTCATGGAGGCAGAGAATCTGAGGGAAGCCTGAGAAAAAAGAGGGAAGAGAAGCAGAATTCTGGACAACTTCTAACCCTTCTTCGGTGCCCACCTTCTGCTTGTTGCCTCCAGACTGGTCCCAAAGCCAGTCTGGCCCATCTCTGGGCCATGATGCCTGCAGGACAGACACATCTTTCTTGCTCTTTTCTCTCACTGTTTCTTATTATGTTCTTTTTTCTGTTTCTGCCTTGGGTCCCCTTCCTTCCTTTGAAGTCAAGAGAGAAAGAGAGGGCTAGCCTGGTATTGTGGCATGCATCAGTAGTCCCAGCTAGCTACTCTGTAGGCTGAGATGGGAGGATCATTTAAGCCCAGGAGTTTGAGTCCAGCCTGGGAAACATAGCGAGATCTCATCTCTTAAAAAAATAAGAGAGAGAAAGACTAAGAAAATAGCTAAATAAAAATAAGGGAAGGCCTTTATGGTTGTATAATAGGAAACCAGGACCTAGCTAGGGAAGAGGACTTGAAGCAGTGGAAAAGGGAGAAAGGCCTAGAAGAGCCAGGGAATCTTTGGTGCCAAAGCCAGAAGGCTTTGCTTCTTGTTGGGAAGCCCAGAGCTTTTTCTTCTCGTTGGGGTTTTTATGGGAAGTTTAAGCATACTGGAGCTGGGAAAGCTACTCTCAGCTGTACCCCTCCCTCCTTTCTCACCTGGCTGCTGGTTTAGACAGGACTGTCATGTTTGGAATTTCTTGCCTCTTGGATCTGTGGACCGGTGTCTTTCATCTGCTTTGGAAAACTCTCAGACATTATCTCTTCAAATACTTTCCTCTGCCCTATTTGTTCTTCCCCCTCTTTCTGCGAAATACATATGTTAGACCTCTGCATGCTGTATCTCTTATCTTCTCTATTCTCCCCCTCTTTTTTTTTTTTTTATCTCTGCATTCTGGGTAATTTCTCCTTATTATCTTCTACTTTGCTAACTCTTCGTTCCACTGCATCTAAACTGCTTTTAAATTAATGAGTTGAGTTTTAATTGTAGTTACTATATCTTTAGTCTGTTTTGTTACCTTGTGTAATTTCCTGTCCCTGCAAATATTTTCTTTTCTTTTCTTTTTTTTTAAAGATGGGGTTTCACCATGATGACCAGGCTGGTCTTGAACTCCTGACCTCAGGTGATCCACCCACCTCAGCCTCCCAAAGTGCTAGGATTACAGGCATGAGCCACTGCACCCAGCTCCCTGCAAATATTTTCAAGCTTGTCTTTTATTTATTTGACTGTAGTAAGCATGGTTTTATTATAGTCTATGTATGATCATTTTAATATGTGAAGTCCTCACAGCTTTTTTCTTTTGTCTCTTGTTTCTTTGATTCTCACCCATGGAGCCTTATTTTCTTATAAGCTTGGCTGTCTTTAATGATGTTCTGGTAGCTGTGCTTGAACAAATACATTGGAATTATTTTCTTATGAAAGTGCTTCCTTTATAGCAGATTGTGTTTACTTCTTCCAGGCATCAGAGGCACAATCATCTAAACCCAGTTCCCAGCCTGAGGCTCCCTGGAGCACCCAGGCAGTGTGAATGGAGCTAGCTTACTTTGGTTTACCCTTATCCTGATGGTGTAGCCCTTTGGGGGTCTCAGCATATTGAGGGGAGTATCTTTTACTAGAGTCTCCATGATGAGCAGGCACTGGGCTTAGATTTCCAACTCCCTTTCTCTACTGAGCCATCAGATTGAAAGTTCAGATTTGCAAGAATTGACAGATGCTCTTTAAGGGAAAAGCGTTTTCTATGTAGCCTCTGGTTCTCTCTTCCATGTTGGTCTGTTAATTCCTTACTATTTTATTAACTCTTCAAGGCTTTTAAGATGTTGTTTATTAGGCCGGGTGCAGTGGTTCCTGTCTGTAATCCCAGCACTTTGGGAGGCCGAGGCAGGCGGATCACGAGGCCAGGAGTTCGAGACCAGCCTGACCAACATGGTGAAACCCCATCTCTACTAAAAATACAAAAAATTATCCAGGCGTGGTGGTACACACCTGTAATCCTAGCTACTTGGGAGGCTGAGGCAGGAGAATCTCTTGAACCCGGGAGGCAGAGGTTACGATGAGCCAAGAGCGTGCCATTGCACTCCAGCCTGGGCAACAAGAGTGAAACTCCGTCTCAAAAAAAAAAAGATGTTGTCTATTTCTTAATTTTTTTGTTGAGATAGAGTCTCTCTCTGTCACCCAGGCTGGAGTGCAGTCGTACAATCTTGGCTCACTGCAACTTCGGCCTCCTGAGTTCAAACGATTCTGCTGCCTCAGCCTCCCGAGTAGCTGGGACTACAGGCATGTACCACTACGCCTAGCTAATTTTTTTTTTTGTATTTTTAGTAGAGACAGGGTTTCGCCGTGTTAGTCAGGATGGTCTCGATCTCCTGATCTCGTAATCCACCCGTCTTGGCCTCCCAAAGTGCTGGGATTACAGGTGTGAGCCACTGCGCCCAGCCTGTTGTTGATATTTTATCTGGCATTTTTCATTTTTTTGACTGGGATAATTGGTCCAAATAACTCAGCCTGCCATTGCCGAGCTTCTGAACTTGGTTGCAATCAGAATACTAACTCCCAGAATACCTAAGCTCTGCAGTATGTTCTGCATGTGTACTGGTCTCTCATTTCTTTCGCCCCTTCCTCCCTAGATGCCAGGGTGAAAAAAGACAGTGGCAATTGTCAACAAGGATGACCACCTTCCTCCGAGGGCAGCAAGAGAGAGAATCTCTTTATAGCCACCCTGAGAGCTAGATTTAGGTATGGACCAGCCAGGCTTTGGCTGAGGGGCCAGTATACATGGAACCCTAAAGCATCATCATGAATTGGAAATACTTTAGCAGAGCATCTTGCTGTCTAGAATATTTTTTAGGAAATCACTGTATTTGTTTAAAAGAAGGAATATTTTGGTAAGGTAGAGGTACAGGCTGTGACCCCCAAGGTTAATTGCTTTCTGCAAAGAGTAGGTCCTGCTTACTGTACAGCTTTTGTTTTGATGAATGGGCAACAATTGCCCACCACCGCTGAATTGCTCAGATCCACAGAGAAGCATGGTCCTCTGTTCATCCTTCCTTGTGCGGTGTTTAACCTCTTTAAATAAAGAGTTGAACAAATATTTATAGAAAATAAATTTTCTCTCTATAAGGATAGCAAGAAACTGGCAACACTAGTTGCCTCTGGGGAGTGAAGCTGGGTGGAATCTTGCTACGTATAGGAAACAACTGAGGAGAAAATACTGTACAGATTATTTCGGTCCTATGAGAGTCAGGGATGGGCTCTAGGCATCGTCAGCATCCTCTCTGCACCTTGGCTCCCAACCACAGCCTGGGTAGGAGTGAAATCCACAGAAAGGCCAGGGAGCAGGCGCAGGGGTGTGTGCGGCATCTGGAAAATTTAGAGAATGTAAAGGAAGTGGGACTGCTGGGCCTATGCTGGGTCTCATCTCACTAAGCAAGGTTCTCATCCAGAGCCTTGAAAGGACCCATGCAGAGCTCTCAGCAGCGTGGAATGAGCCAACTGCCACCCACTTCCTGCCTCATCCTTGGCAGCCCCCTTTCCCAAGTGGAATCTTAGCTTTATTCTTTCTCTCGCTTTCTCTCTCTCTTGGTCTCTCACCTCTCAGGCTTGTCCACACTTATTTCCTTGCTGTTTAGAAGGACAGAGGAAAAAAGGTTCAGAGAAGACATTGGGAAGATTCCAGTTATGTTTGGAACAGATCTTCAGGGATCCTTGCCCACAATTCTTAAAGGGATAGAGAAAGCAAAGGTTCCTGGAATGAGCTGGGAAAGATCTGCCCAGAACCCATTCAAAGCTCTCCAGATGCCATGGGGTGCTGGATGACTAGGCTCCTCATCATTGCTCCTTCATAACCACTCGCCAGGTCGTGTAAGCTTGTTGCAGGTTTTTTTTTTTTAACTCCCATTTTGCAGATGAGACAGCTGATCACTAAAAAGCAACAGAGTCAGCATTCCCACCCCCACCCAGGACTGCTCAGCCCAACCCTTTCTCCACATCCAGAGTGAGGCTGATATTCACACTCCTCAGCAGCCCGGGTCTTCGGGTCTTCGGTCCTTCTCAGTTCTTTTGTGAAGATGCGGCAAGAATGTGTCTCATTCCACGTTGCAAATAATAACATTCCCTACCTCTACCCATGCCTGCAAAGGAAGAGAAGAAGCATGACCCACAGTGAGAAGAAATTTTAAAGCAGCCCCTAGGGACCTCTGGAGAAGCTGTTTGATTTATTCTAGTCCCTACTGGTACTCTGTGCCACATTTATAAACGTCAGCGCTGAAAATGAAGTTCCCACTGCCCTGGCAGCTGCCGGTTGCTGCTGTTGCTCACCAAGGGTTCAGATAAAGTATCCCCCTCCCCTTGATTGATACGAAGCCAAGAATGAAAGAAAAATAAAAGCCCCCTGGAGCATTGATGGAAGGGAGGAGGCAGCTTCTCAAGAAGAGAAAGGGTGCGATCCAGAAAGGGCTGGTACCGGTGGAAGGCCGGGAAGGGGTCATCTGTCTGTCTGTGTCTGTCAGTCTGTAAGAAAAAGACCCTGTTGTTAAGGGCACGTGGAAAATAAATAATATCCCTGGGAGACAGAGTGAGATCCTGTCTCAAAGAAAAGGGGAAAAGAAGAGAATACGTACTTCTGTTTATGCAGAGAGAAGAAAGGTGGTGAAATCCACATTTCATTTCAGGGGCTCTGCCACAAGATGAGGGGAGGAAAGCAGCTTGGTGAGATGTCTTTGTGACCTCTGGGCTTCTGTGCTCCTGAACAGAATCTGCTATCTTCTGGGGTCTGGGACAGGGATGAGGCTGGCAGAGACTCAGAACAAAGGATGTCAGGCATGATCCTGTAATCCTAGCACTTTAGGAGGCTGAGATGGGTAGATCACTTGAGGTCAGGAGTTCGAAACCAGCCTGGCCAACATGGTGAAACCTCGTCTCTACTAAAAATACAAAAAAAAAATTAGCCAGGTGTGGTGGCAGGCACCTGGAATACCAGCTACTCGGGAGGCAGGAGAATCACTTGAACCTGGGAGGCCATGGTTGAGGCAGGAGAATTGCTTGAACCTGAGAGGCGGAGGTTGCAGTGAGCCAAGATCGTGCCATTGCACTCCAGCCTGGGTGACAAGAGCAAAAGTATGTCTAAAAAAAAAACATACACACGCACATACAAAGGGGTCCTAGAGGAGAGTGGAAAGAAATGAAAGGTAAAAGGATCCCAATGGACCATGCCGATACAAAGTATTATCATTATTAACGGGACCAGTGGCTGAGACGGGGGAGACCCTGCTGGGAGCAGCTTGTGGCACTCCAGGTAGCAATGTGCTCTCTTCTGCAATAATGGCTTCCCTTGCAGCTCCCCTACATCTCTGGTGCTCTCTGGTCTTTAGGAAGTGCTGACTGCGACCAAGTCGTGCAGCCCCGGCCAAGCACCTGAGGTATGTGGCAGTTAAACAGGGGTGGCCTAAGGGTTTCAAAGCAACAAGACATTGAAAAGTTATTTTCAACCTGATTATTGTACCTTTATTTTAAAACATACCAGACCACATATTTCCAGATGACTGTGGTTCTCTTCAAAGTCGCCCCCTTCTGAAGTTGAGTAGTTAATCCAGTAGCATTCAATGTGTGGCCCAAGTCATCCTGGAGGCTGATGTGTGAAATACCTTCAGGCCAATTTATAACCCAGGCAATAGAATGTCTTGCTACTTTATAGGGATTTCCTTCCTCTCCTTTAAGTTGATTTATCAGACCTGTTTCCCCGTAACTTTTGGCCCTTACCAAACGCCAAATGCTCTGCCAAGCTGCTTTCTCTGAGAAGTTTGGAGCAGGCTGAGGAGGACAGGATTGTTCAGGGATGGGACGGAGGTGTCATTACTAGCAAAAGAGAAATGACAGAACCATTATCTTAATGTGGTGGGAATCTGGGTGGGTTTTCTCTGTTTTTCACTTTCCTTATGTGAACATGTTTCTGTTTTTAAAAAGGGTGAAATAAACAAAATGTGACATATTCATACAACGGAATATTATTTGGCCTTTAAAAAAACAAAGGTGTCCCGGCCTAGGAAACACGGCAAAATCTCATCTCTACAAAAAATGCAAAAATTAGTCAAGTGTGGTAGCCTGTAGTCCCAGCTACTCCAGAGGCTGAGGTAGAGGATCCCTGGAATCCAGGAGGTTGAGGCTGCAGTGAGCTGTGATCACACCAGCACTGGAACCTGAGTGACAGAACGAGATCCTGTGTCAAAAAAAAAAAAAGAAAGAAAGAAAAGAAAAGAAGAAGAAATAAATGACATTCTACAGAGAAAGAAATGACATACGACAACATGGGTGAACCTGGAGTACATTATGTTAAGTGAAACAGGCCAGACACAAAAGGAGAAATATTATGATTCTCCTTATATGAGGTACCTAAAATAGACAAATTCGTAGAAAGTAGAACATTGGTTACCAAGGGCTGGCGATAGGGGGGATGGGAGTGAGTGTTTAACGGAGAGAGAGTTCCAGTCTGGGAAATGAAGAAGTCCTGGAGACGGAGGGCAGTGATGGCTGCACACAGCAGTGTGAACGAGCTCGATGCCACTGACTGTGCCCTTAAAATGGTTAAATTGCAAATTGCAAGTGTTAATGCATTATACCACAGTTTAAAAAAAAAAAAAAGTCTAGATAACAAAATAAAATCTACTCAAAAGGTAAAGATTTGGCTGGGGATGATGGCTCATGGCTGTAATCCCAGCACTTTGGAAGGCCAAAGCGGGTAGATCCCTTGAGCCCAGGAGTTCAAGACCAGCCTGGGCAACATAGTGAAACACTGTCTCTACAAAAAAAATACAAATAAAAACTAGAAAAATTACCTGGGTGTGTTGACACGCACCTGTAGCTACTCAGGAGGCTGAGGCAGGAGGATCACTTGAGCCAGGGTAGTCAAGGCTGCAGGGAGCTGAGATTGCACCACTGCACTCCAGCCTGGGTGACAGAATGAAAGACTCTATCTCAAAAAAGGCAGGGGGGGGCATATATATCACTGATGCTATTCATAAGAATTTGCTATGGGATGGAGTGGGCCAAAGTCCAAAGAGAAAGACCCAAAATATTTGCTCGTCAGGAACAAAAAGTAACCCGGATCAGCTGGGTTAACAACAGGTGTCTGTCATTCCTGCTCTAAAATAGCTCCAGGAAGGGACCCCTTTCAGTTCTTCTCCCATAACATCCTGAACCTGTCTCTGTCCTGGAACATTCCACAGCACAGCCTGGGTTTCCCTGACCCGGGGCCCAAAGGGGCTGGTCCACTCCCCTGGCCATGTGAACAAGGCTCCCAAGAGTCGTGGTTCTGCTGGCCAGGAGGCTGCTGAGGTGGCTTTTTAATCCTCCAGCCGTGCTGTCCTAGTGATTGCTTTTATTAGGAAATGTAATGAAAAAGACTATATGAAGCCCCTGCCAGGAAAAAAAAAATCTAATAAGATTTTGCACCGAGTGTGGCGAGAAAAGAAAAGGGGGAAAGCACATTAGGAGTCAGATAATGAGATAAATGAAAGACCGCAGGGAAGATCATTTTTGCAGACTTGCTGGATGGTTGTAAAATGTTTAATTTGCTGAATTCCCTTTTTTCGTGGTCTTTGACTGTCCTCATCTCTGTCTTTCACTGTCTTTCTGATGGCTGAATCCTTTCTCTCTTTGCCTCTCCCCTTTTCTTTGATTTTTCTCTGTTTTAGCTCTTGCTTTGGAAATGTGTGTGTGTATGTGTGTGTGTGTGTGTGTGTGTGTGTGTGTGTATGTGTCCTTTCCCCCTGGCCAATCCTGCCTCATGACTTGGATAGAAGGCTGAGATCTAGACAGTGAGGACCCACCTAGTTAAGGGAAAAAAGAGGACAAGGAGCTGCCTCCCCGAGCCTTGGCCTTCTAGGGAGCAGCTATGATTCAGCTAAAGAAAGAGAAAGAGGAAGAAATCAAGGGAAGGAGGGGGAGAAATGGACTATGGAAGGAGGACAGGAGATCAAAGACCAGGGAAGTAAGGAGGAAGAGAAAGCCCCTGCTGCTCCTGCCAATCGATTCCTGGCAATGCCCGCCTCCCCGTCTGTGCCCTGAGCTCCTGAGCAGAATGCCACCTCTGTGGGATGCCAGGCCTGAATAGAAGGGCTCTGGGGCCCTGGGCAGGCGTGCAGACCAAGCTGCTGGGGACCCCAGGCCTGCCTTGCCCTGAAGAGAGAGGTCCCCCTTCCCCAGTACTACACTCTCAACATCCACACACAAAGTCCTCTCCAAAATCTAGTTTCACCGCTTGCTTTGGCAGATTCCTTCCTCCTGTTCCACTTGGGAATTCTGAGGTGTCTCTTTGCTGCTGTGCATAAATCCCAGTTCACAGCTGCAGCTTGGGGGACTGAGGGTGGACACAATGAGCAGCTTCCCCATAGGGAGCCGGCGGAGGGAGGAGGCTGAGAAGCTGGGAAGTATAGGAACGAATGGCTCAGGATGGAGTCGCACTGCTGGTTCTTAGGAACATCCCTCTCGCTCCTCGGTCCCATGTTCCTTCCCCAGTGAGGACTATCTGCTCTGTTTCCCTTCCAGAGACATCATCTCTACCTGCAAAAGTGTGCTGCTGGTTACCGAGGGAATGGGCATTTTCCTTACCGGCCATTACGGGAGATAAAAGAGCCTCCCAAATCATCGAAGTCCATGGGAATGAGAGGACCCATTAGAAACCCCGCGCTTTGTACTCTTAGATCAACAGTTTCCCCTTTCCCTATCCACCCTCTCTCTGAGCCTGTGGGAGCCATCATTCTGCTTTCTACTTCCACGACTTTAACTTTTTTGGATTTCACATATAAGTGAGATCATGTGCTGGATTTGTTCATTAGCCTGACTTAATCATTTCATGTTGTAAACATATATAGAAACATCAGGCCAGGCACAGTGGCTCGTGTCTGTAACCCCAGCACTTTGGGAGGCTGAGAAGAGAGGATCGCTTGAGGCCAGGAGTTTGAGACCAGTCTGAGCAACAAAGCAAGACCCCATCTCTACAAAAAATAAAATAAAATAAAATTAGCCAGGCATGGTGCTGCATGCCTGTGGTCCCAGCTACTCAGGAGGCTCAGGTGGGAGGACTGCTAGGAGTTCGAGGCTGCTGGGAACTATAATCGCACCACTGCCCTCCAGCCCGGGTGACAGAGTGGAACCCTGTCTCTAAAATAAATAAAAATAAAATAAAAACATCACAATGTACCCCATAAATATATATACAATTATTATTTGGCAATAAAAAATAAAATTTTAAGCTGAGCACGGTGGCACATACCTATAGTCCCAACTCCTCAGGGGCTGAGGTGGGAAGATCACTTGAGTCCCGGAGTTCTAATCTAGCCTAAGCAACGCAACAAGACACCCATCTCTTAAAAAGCAAACAAACCAGCTGGGCACAGTGGCTCACACCTGTAATCCCAGCACTTTGGGAGTCCAAGACAGTCAGATCACAAGGTTAAGAGTTCGAGACCAGCCTGGCCAACACGGTGAAACCCTGTCTTTACTAAAAATAATTAGTCGGGCATGGTGGTACGTGCCTGTAATCCCAGCTACTCAGGAGGCTGAGGCAGGTGAATCGTTTGAACCCAGAAGGTGGAGGTTACAGTGAGCCAAGATTGCACAACTGCACTCCAGCTTGGCAACAAAGCAAGACTCTGTAAAAAAAAAAAAAAAAAAAGCAAACAAACCAGTATGTATATATTTTTTAGAAAAAAGAAGAACTCAGGCAAAAGACCTGATGAAATCTGATATGCATCAACGGTACTCTGGGGGGTCCCAGGGAAGCTTCCAAGAATGAGGGGTATGTGGTGGGGTGTGATGGTGGGGTCCCACGCCAGGCTGGGCAGGGGAGGAAGGAGGCTAGGATTGAAACGGTGATGGGTAGTCTCAAGAGGGAAGATGAAATAGGTTCAAGGCCAGCTGGGAGGGGGTGGCTGCCACCAGACTGTGGAATAAGAGCTCGTACACACATAGATCAGCTCATTGAAGTGGGAAAAATAGAAACAAGCTAACACACACAGTGCACCCTGTGCTCCAGGAACTGCTCTGAGAACCTGAGGATATGTACTTATTTAATCTCACCACAATCCTATGGAGTGGGTACTATTGTTAACACCTCCGTTTACACATGAGGAAAGCGAGGCTTGGTGAGAGGATTCAGAACACAGCCTCCTTCCTCCAGAGTCTGTGCTCCTAACCACCTACTCCAGAATAGAAGCCTGGGTTGGCAAAGTCATGGAGACTGGGGGATGGGGAGAATGGCACCGCACTTAAGAACGTGACCTTCTGGGCCAGGGAGGCTGACTTTTACCCTCAGCGTGACTTTGGATAGGATCCTTAGCACTAAGGTCGGCCTGCAGAGAGACACACGGAGTGAGTGGAAGCATGTAGGTAGAAACGCGGGGCAGTGCTGCCCCTGAGCTCAGTCGGGGCAGTTTTTAACACTGCTCCCCACACCCGGCCTAGGTTTGTCAGTACTCTCTGCTTCCCAGGAGATAAAGGAAGCATCTTTGGTGCCTGGCAATTGTCAAGGCTCAATTTCCCACCTCTGATTTCCCACCAGAAACACAGGAGACTGACCCTCCAAGGGACTGACTTCTTAAGGGCACACAATCCTGCAAACAGGTCTCAGCACACATAGCACAGCCCCTCTCCCCAGAGCCAACTGCCCCTTGCTGTGTCCTGATGGCCCCCAGGGTTCCCAGGCCCTGGGAGCACCCCTAGTTCTGTGGCTCCCTGCATTGTTCCAGGGAGCCTGTGTCACCCGTCTCTTTCCTTGCCTCCTTCCCTCCCCCAGCCCTTGCTTTTCTCTTTATGGAGAAGGTGCAAATTAGGCAGAAAGGAAAATGTTGACAGTTCCCAGCCCTCCCTTGCTGGGGATAAAGAGAAATACGTTAACGGTTGAAGCTTTAGGCGGATCAAACACAGTTTGTGAGATGCTTCAAATGTATTATTCATCTCACCAACGAGATGCAGTCTTGGGCTTTCTCTTTTTGCCCCATCAAGAGGAAACCTCAACTACTGTGGAGATGCCGGGCTCCAGAGGGGAGGGGGTGCTTTCGGAACGCCATCTTTTCAATTAAATCAATAAGTCTATCTTGTGCCTGCTGTTTCTTCTGAAGCTTTCCAAATGAGACAGGTCAACTTGCCAGAGAATCTAAGAGTGTAAAGGTTGTGGGTGACACCCACAAGTGTTGAGCAGTGACAGACACCTAGAATCAAAGAGAAGACTGAGACACTTAGAGAAGGCAGGAGTTAGAGCCGGTCCTAGAAGGTCCTCCATGTCCACATGAACTTGAGGCCATGTCACTCTCATGGGCTACAAGAACTCCAAGAGGAGCCATCTCGGCTGTGCCTTTAGCTCTGCGGTGCCACTGCAGAAGGTGGGGCTGTACTCTCCTTGGCATTTAGATCCCTGTCCGGAAGGTCCAGCTGTGGGTTGTTGCTATACAACCTTTGGCTTTGTGATTTGGACTGGTGGAGGCCCCTGCCCCACCTGCCTAGGAGTTCTATACCCATTCCTTGATCCTCCTCCTTTTCCCTTTGGCCACTGAGGTCCCCTCTGGGTTGCTGCCAGCATCCTAGCGTTCTTTACCCAGTGAAGAAGCTTCCCTAGCCTCCCATGAGTTTGCCTTACTATCTCACAGACCTTACATGTGCCGCGTTGAAGAAATCTGATGTGGGAGTAGGGTCAGGCTCTTCTGATAGAACAGGAGATTGGGACAGCCCAGAGGGAAAGAAATCTGATATGATGGATCAAAAAGCCATAAAGTATAGACCACTTTTGACCCAGCACTTCCATTTCTTAAAGCCCCCCCCAAGGAAATACTAGATAAGTGTGCAAAGATATATTAGGTTTGCCATTGCTTTCTTTCTTTCTTTCTTTCCTTCTTTCCTTCTTTCTTTTTTTGAGATGGAGTTTCACTCTTGTTGTCCAGTCTGGAGTGCAATGGCATGATCTTGGCTCACCGCAACCTCCACCTCCTGGGTTCAAGCGATTCTCCTGCCTCAGCCTCCCAAGTAGCTGGGATTACAGGCATGTACCACCGTGCCCGGCTAATTTTGTATTTTTAGTAGAGACAGGGTTTCTCCATGTTGGTCAGGCTAGTCTTGAACTCCTGACCTCAGGTGATCCACCCACCTCGGCTTCCCAAAGTGCTGGGATTACAGGCATGAGCCACCACACTCAGCCTAAGTTTGCCATTACTTTCAGTGGCAAGAACCGCAATTACTTTTTCTCCAACCTACAAAAAAATACAAAAATGTCCATCTCAGCTTTATCTATAATAGCAAGACTTGCAGATATCTTAAAATCACAATAATAAAGGATTGATTAAATAGTAGCCTTCTGAGCCAGTCATTTAAAATCAGATTCCAAAGAAATAACAGGAGGAAGTAATATATCAATATGTTTTCATTCTAAAAAATTTCCCTTTAATCCTTACCCAACCTCATTATTTTCCCTCAGGGTACTCACTGTTATCAGTTTAGTTTGTATCCTCTCCGATCTGTATTTTTGAAGAATCATATTTAATGTAAACAAGTAATAAAACCAGGTTATGCAAGTCCGTGACTATAGATGCATTCGTCTATGCAAAAGAGAAAAGGCTGGCTGAAATGTGAACACCAAAAATGTGAACAATGTTCAATGTTCAACTCCAAATAGTGGATTGCATATGACTTTTTACTGTCTTCTGCAGAAATTACTGTATTTTTTACATGACCAGAAAAGAGAAACAATGCTATTTGTGAATACAGTGAAACAGAAGCAATTGCCATTACTGGCTGCCTCTGAGCAGTGGGAGAGCCTGCTCACCTTATACTGTTTTACGCCTTTTGAATTTTGCACCTTGGGCATGTATCACCTATTCCAAAAAATGAATTAAATTTTTAAAAATTTAATATGGCAATAAAATGAAATGAGGGGGGTGGTGAAGACCTCCAAAGGACAGCAAGCCCTGATATTCTGAGGATCTGTAAAATTCCTCACGCTGTACAGTTTCTGAATCAACTCAAGATTCACTCCAATAGTGCTGGTCCCTTTCTGTCTCACCAGCCAAGGAATTAGGGCCTATAACCTGGAAGAAATGAGGTAGGGTCTAAAATAAACCAGGCTGCCAGCCAGAAATAACTTTACAATAATATACAGCATAGCAACAGTAATGGCTCAGTTGAACCTGTTTTCGTACTTTTTCAAAGAACTTTTCATCTCCCTTTGGTTCTCCACATTTTCCTTGAGGCTACCCACTGCTGTCAGGTTCCTAGGGAGGAAAGGATGGGACCAAGACCTTGTCTAAAGGGCCATTGTTTGAAGTCTGCCAGCAAGGCCCACATTTCCCGGGGCTGCGTGTTGGTGTCAGACAATTCTCTCTCCTTCCCAGGGCCCATTTCACCCATCAACACCCACCTTCTGCCACCTGTCTCAGTGCCTCAGTTTCCTCACTTGTAAAATGAGGGTAATCAGCCTGGTTGTGAGATGTGGGTTCCAGTCAACAGACTGTATGGCAAGGGTGCCACTCGCTAGAACAGAAGGTCCCCAGGGCTGGAGTGGCTTGCAGGCGTCCATCCTGGGGGAAGAATCTAGACAGCAAGTCCAAGGAGGCCTGGTATAGCTGCTATTTATCAGCTGATGACAGATATTTTCAATCTGCCGTGTTGTGAGAATTAAATAAGGCCCGTGCATCTGTGTGTGAGGACGCAGGCCGTCCACCCAGCCTAGAAAATGCTGCATAAAGGATTAATTCTCCCCAGTCCCACCAATCACATCTTCCTATGCCTCTACTCCTCGAACACCTCCTTGGATTGTCATTGTGTACTTGTTTCATGAACAATGTCCCCAGACCAAGTTCCTCAACAGCACAATCTGGGTCCTAATCATTTTAATATGCCACGTAGCAGATCCCCAGAAACTGTTTGCTGAATGAATAAGTACATGCTATTTATAAGGCCATGATCCTTATAAATTCTCACTAGGCTGCCTCTTGTTCCTGCCCCTGAAGCTGCTGAAGACCTGTGCTCCCTGTCTGAACTCATTCTAAGCCGGACCCAGAGGAGGTGGGAGCAGAGAACTTCAGGGGGGCAGCACAGTGTGGTGAAAGCGGACTGGGGCTGTGGAACTGGCTGTCAGAGATTTAACCTTTCTGGGCTGAGTTTCTTCATCTATATGTGATCATTAGAGCAGATCGGGGTTGAAAACTCAAATGCCCACAGAGGGCAGGAAAATAATGTAGACAGGGCAACAAAAGGGGAAGGTGGCACCCTCCCTTTGTTGGAGAGCAGGCATTCTCCTTGCACAGCACTGCCCTTCTGTGCCAGCTGAACATCGCCAATTGATGCAAGACTGTGGGTCAAGTCTTGTGGCAAGATTTTCTGATCTTTCAAGGGAAGCCTGCAAGCAAAGTGGATTTTTATGTGAAGTCTGTTGAATAGGTCAAACTCAAGCCCATAGGCCATTTACAGCCTGGAGGCCACTGGTTTATGCTCAGCACCAGCAGACCACCTGGCTTCCTTTCAGCTCTTCAATTCTGTGCGTTTTGCAGAGGGTAGCATTCTTGGAAGTAACTGTTTAAGGGAAGGATCCAAAGTCCGGACCTCATTCTGGCCGCTGGGCCTCCAGTAACTGCAAACCTGACCCCTCAACTGCAGCTTTATACCAGGCATGTCCCCTGTCTGCCAGCCCCCCGCCCTACCCTCCACACACACGGGGGTGCAGAAATGGGGGTTGACGAGGAGACAATGACCATTTGTCCTGGAGTGGGCCCCTCATGTTCTGCCCCTAGGAGTGCCCGCCCTGCCTAGAGAGCTAGGCCTAGGGGCAAACTCCCCACCTTAGGCCGCCCTGCAGAGGGATGCCCACCGGTGATGCAGTCTCACCTAATAAATTCCTGTCAGAAAAGCTGTCAGGGCCTGGGAAATAAATAATGATATTTAACATTTTGTAATAACAACAATTAACCAGTAAATAATGTCCTTTAAACTGCAAACGCTAGAGTAAATTAATTCTTCTAATGAGCTGTCAGGCACGGAAGAAAAAAGTCCCCGTGTTCTTTGTTGCCACGCGGCTGCAGTGTGAGCAGCCGGGGAAGCTCACCTCGAGCCCTGGGAGCTCATTACCGGGAAGCACGCGGCGCGGGGGTTCCCGGGGAATCAGTCCGGCCTCGCCTGCACCCACGTGGGCACTCGGGCGCCGCCTGCTCCCGGCGCCCCGCTGCCCCGCCCGCATTGCGCACCGCGCGCCCCTCCAGGTGCAGATCGCGAATGGACAACGCGGAGGGCATTTCAATTAGAGACCTCTCCCTCTCCCAACTGGTCGCCTGGGCGGCGCTCAGCCTCGAGGTGGCGGGGGACAGAAGCTGGGAACGGAGGAGGGAGGAGGGGGTGAAGCCCTGAGGGCGTCCCTAGTCCTTGCTGCGTGACCTTGGAGAGGTTTCCTGCCCTCTCTGGGCGGGGACGTTGTAAATGGAAATGTGAAGCTAATCAAACCAGATGTGATTACTTCTGAGCTCCTGAGAAGTCAGTGACCATAAAAAGACACCTAAGAGTGAGGCAGCTCTTTATGTACTGATTCGGAGTAATCTCCAAGATATATTGTCAGGTGACAAAAGCGAGGCACAGAAGAGCTTGCAGGGGATGCTACATCTTGTGTATTAAACATAGGACTCAAGAAAGAGAGTATGTGTCCGTGTTTGCTTGTATATGTCTAGACAGGGAGCAGGTAACATTGCTTGCTTCTGGGGAGGGGAACCTGGAGACCAGGGCTGGAGGGAGAGTTCAGTGAACAACCTTTTGTACCCTTATTATCTGAACCACGTACAGGTATTACCTATTCAAAAAAATAAACGTTACGGAAAAACAAAGCCATACACATCAGGGGTCATCTTGTCTCTCAGTAGCTATCAGAAGTGGAAAGCTGAACAGAAGCCCCATCTGAAATCCCTCCAGAGAGAGAGCACACTGTTTCTCTAATAATCTTTTCTAGAGACAAGCTAATGAGTCAGGAAGTCCTTCCCAGTAGCTAATCCCAGTCCTTCCTCCTATAATTTGAGTTTCTCTCTTCATGTTCTGTGTTTGTGGGTGAAAGGGCTGATAGATAATTCTCTGCAGAGAGCTGGAGGTAGAGGACAGCCACTGTACAGAGAGGAGAGAGTCAAGGGCAGCCCCAGCCCTCTGGAGTCCACAGACCTGGGTTTGAATTCACTTCTGTCACTTGCTCGCTGTATGGTGTGGTGTGTCACTCTCCCTGTTGGGCTTCACTTCCTACGGTTCCTGCCTAGCTTGGGGAGAAGATCAAGTGCTGAGCCCGGTGAACAAGCATCTACTTCCCATGGGAGCCAGCAGGTCCATTGCTGCCCAAGACAGAAACTCCCCGCACAATCTTGGGTCATCTGTCCCCCCCCCCAGATCTATGCCTCTCCCAGCTGTGACGCCCAACCCTACTTCCACCCAGAGCAGCTGTATACGGCCTCCCTGAGTCCAGAATCAGCTTTGCCCATTTGGCATCTAAATTGTCATGCCCTGAATCCAGAACAGGTTCAAGGTAGCTGGTGACTGAGAGAGCGTGTTGGAGCCAGAAATCACCAGATGTGATCAATTCTGAGCTCCTGAGAAGCCTGTGACCTCAGACACCTGAGTGAGGCAGCTCTTTATGCCCTGGCCCAGGACTTGAGGAAAGCGCTTGAGCGGCTGCTATGGGGCTGGGATGAGAGAGGGGTTCAAGCCAGGAGAACTCCCGGCCCCTAGCACCATCCGACCAACTCCCCCTTTATCTATTTTGTTCCTTGCCATCCTCATAAAGTGTCTCTTGATCAAAGAGTTTTTTAGCTGGCCAGGCACAGTGGCTCATGCCTATAATCCCAGCACTTTGGGAGGCCGAAGTGGGCAGATCATGAGGTCAGGAGTTCGAGACCAGCCTGGCTAGCATGGTGAAACCCCATCTCTACAAAAAATACAAAAATGGGCCAGGTGTGGTGGCTCACGCCTGTAATCCCAGCACTTTGGGAGGCCGAGGCAGGTGGATCACCTGAGGTCAGGAGTTCAAGACTAGCCTGGCCAACATGATGAAACCCCATCTCTGCTAAAAATACAAAATTAGCTGGGTGTGGTGGCGCGCACCTGTAGTCCCACCTACTTGGGAGGCTGAAGCAGGAGAATCGCTTGAATCTGGGAGATGGAGGTTGCAGTAAGCCAAGATCATGCATTGCACTCCAACCTGGGCAACAAGAGTGAAACTCCATCTCAAAAATAAATATACAAAAATGACCCAGGTGTGGTGCCACATGCCTGTAATCCCAGCTACTCGGGAGGCTGAGGCAGGAGAATTGATTGACCCTAGGAGGCAGAGAGGTTGCAGTGAGCTGAGATCATGCCACTGAACTCCAGCCTGGATGACAGAATGAGACTCTGTCTCAAAAAAAAAAAAAAAAAGAGTTTCTTAACTAAAACATATTTGAAGTGCCCTGACCTCTGCCATTCAGAACTGTGCACCCCAGGCAATGGGGTTTCAGAAAGAGCGGAGACAAGAAAGGGGGAAAGAACCCAATGCCTACTGAGGACCCACTCTATGCCAGGCACTTTCCATGTAATTTTCCCTCTAAATCCTAACAACCTGTGGTTTGAGTAATATTATCCGTACCGTACGGACAGGATGAAGGAAGTTCCAAGGGGTTAAGAGACTTGCCCAGGTATATTCAACAAATAAATTGTAGTTGGGCTAGAATTTGGACCCAGATCTGCTGATTCCAAAGCGCATCTCCCAAGACACTGCTGCCTGTCCCGGCCCCTCACCTCACTATCTTGATCTGTTAATGGGGCGGGTGGAAGTGGGGTGGTACAGAGCTGGGGTGTGGGAAGGAGGCCAGCTCAACCTCTTGACCCTCTCATCCCTCAACATCCTTTACTCAGTCCCTGAAGCATTGAGATGCAAGTTCAGGGAACAATTGCTGATTGTAAGAATTCATGAGAAAGGCTCCCCTTCCCTGGGCACCTGGAGGAAAAGCACTGGCTTCTCCTGTCAGAATCTGCTTCCTCCTCTCTAAAGTAGGAATTACTTAACCAGGCAATAACCAGGCAATATCCAGGCAGGGGAAGAATATGGGCACCTCTGATGTCATCTTTAGGAGAGTGTGGTGGCTGAAGCTTAGGCACAGAAGTCTAATAGACATGGGTTCAAATCCAGGCTCCACCACTTACAAGCTGCGTGACTCAGGACAAGTTACTTAACCTCTCTGAGCTTTGTTTTTCTTCCCTGCAAAATGTGGATCGTTGCTACTGATCTCTTTGGGCTGTTATGAAGGTTAAGAAAATGATGTGTATAAACTACTTAGCATGATGCCTGGACATAAAGTAAGCACCCAATACATGACTACATCTGTCCTGATGAGTGTTTTGTTCCCCTGCCAGACAAACACAATCTCCCAGACCAAAAAGGGGAGTTGTCCTGGTGCCTGAGATAGGCAGCCTACCTCTGCAGCTCCCTGATTTGGGAGGCAGCCCGGAAAGGTCTCCAGGCTTGGTTTTTTGCAAAGGACAGCGGAAAATCGAAGCTGAAGCCAGCAAAACAAGGATCCCAGCAGGGGATCTGAGTCAGCTCCTTCTGGGTCTGCGGGTTCAAGAGCCTTCTTCAAAGTAACACAGCTTCCTGGTACCCTGTCCTCCATGCGGCTGCCCCCCTTGGCCTGAGCCCTCAGAGCCCTGGGCACCTGTGTGCATAGAGTATCAGCTGGGAAAGAGGGGTGCTTCTGTGAGCAGAGGAAGCTGGGTCTCAGCCACGTGGAAATTAAAGACAGCTTGCCCAGCACTGAGTTACCATGTCGCCTGAAATCAGATTGATTTCTTGGGCTTGTTGTGACGGCAGTGTTGCAATTGATTCGTCTGGATGGCAGGGAGTTTATCTATTCAGAGCTGTCTGTCATTGATCTGAATAAGCTGCTAAAATAGCCCAAATACCTGGCGAGGGCGAGGTCGCCACCAATGTCGGCTCAATGTTAATTATAATAATGAACAGGCATGAGGAGGGTTGGTTCATTGCCTGCCCTGCAGGGCTGGCCTCCGTGAGGTTTGGTGTTTAATATTCATTTCAAGTCAACAATGTGCAAAGAGCGGGTGGACCCTTCTAACCTGAGAGAAGTTTGCAGGGACAATGAAGCTGAATTGTGCTTCCATGGGACTAGGAAGGAATCAGCGCTGCTGGAACAGGAAAAGTTTAGGTTAGACCTCAAGAAGAACTTCCTAATGACCCAAAGTGGGTGGACATAGAATATTTAATTCACTTATTAGCCTGGACAAGTTACTTCTCCTCCCTGACTCAGCTTCCTCCTCTACCTGGCCAACATGGTGAAAACTCATCTCTATAAAATATATACAAATATCAGACTGGGCCCAGTGGCTCATGCCTGTGATCCCAGCACTTTGGGAGGCCGAGGCGGGTGGATCATGAGGTCAAGAGATCGAGACCATCCTGGTCAATATGGTGAAACCCCGTCTCTACTAAAAATACAAAAATTAGCTGGGCATGGTGGCATGTGCCTGTAATCCCAGCACTTTGGGAGGCCAAGTCAGGTGGATCAACTGAGGTCAGGAGTTCAAGACCAGCCTAGCCAATATGGTAAAATCCAGACTTTACTAAAAATACAAAAATTAGCCAGGCATGGTGACGCACACCTATAGTCCCAGCTACTTGGGAGGCTGAGGCAGGAGAATACCTTTAACCCAAGAGGTGGAGGTTGCAGTGAGCCAAGCTACATAGCACCACCGTACCCCAGCCTGGGTGACAGAGACTCCATCTAAAAACAAAAAACAAAAAAAACAAAAAAAAACCCTGAAATTGCAGCAAGAAACATGGAGGTTAAACGAGATTTGGAAAGCAGTGAAGGAGACCATGATGAAGAGATTCCCCTGTCTGTCTGGAAGCCTGGTCGGCTGCCTTCCTTGTGACATTCCTTCCTCTATTCCTACAAAGCTCTACTCTCTTCTCCATCTCGGCTGCTGGTGGAGAACCCATGGCCAGCCGTAAGAGAAACATCAGAAGAAAGTTAGTAGCGAAACGCTCTGGCGGATCTAATTGATTTTTTTCCTATTGGTTCCCTAATATAGGCAACACTGTTCCTGCCGCTTTTCTGGGCTGGAGATTATGTCATAAATAAAGAGATTTGCTCCCTATTTCCATGTGCTTATCTTTAATAAGTTAAGAACTCAACAAGCTTTAGGAGGACTTGAAATAAGCAAGAGATCCGGTGGTGGCTTCGGCTGTGGCGGTGGCTTTATTTCCACAAAGGGGGAGGCAGATGGCGAGGCGGGTGGGGGAGAATTTCCATTCTTTGAGCTGCATAGGGCCCAGGCTCAGCTAGGAGAAGAAGGGGGCAAGTGGGAGAGCTGAGGGAGGAAATTCATGGTGGCAGATACAGTAAAATGGATGGACTGGGGCTGGGGGTAATGTGGGAGTTAAAAGCGTAGGTTCTAGAGCCAGGTGTCCTGGGTTCAAACCCCACCTCTGTCTTTGTTTACTAGCTGTGTGACTTTCGGCAAATTACTTAGCCTCTCTGTTTCCACATTTTAAAAATGGATAATATCTAGCTCATAGGTTGTTGTGAGGATCAAAATGTAAAGTGCTTCGAACAGAGCAACAGAGGGGTTCTACTTCTGGTAACAAATCACCTGTTGTTAGCCAGTATATTGTTAAGACATCCTCTAACTCAGTTCACCTTAACTGTTGCTCAGCCTGTGCCGTGTGTCAGGCCCTGGTCTGGGCTTTGTAGCTGAGTGAGACATGACTCACTCTGACTTCAAGGAGCACCCACCCCCGTGACTGGTGTGAGCTGGGCAACACTGATAGGTGTCACACTAGGGGAAATCCAGAAAGTGAACGGTCACCTCTTTCCTGGAGAGACTGCCATCCTATGGCTGTCTCTTGAGGGTTCACCCACTTTCCAGTTCTGGACACCCCGCAGATTAACTCACATTTCCTGAAAACTGACGGTGAACAGAAACTGCAGTGCGTGCAGAAACAGCCTCACTCAGGTTTAAGTACTGTGCACCTCACGTGTGCCAAGCTCTGCTGTTTATTTGCAGGGTCTCATTTAGTCCTAATCAGCCCTATGAAGACAACAGTATTGCTATCTCTTATTTTGCAGTTAAGGAAGCCAAGGCATAGAGAGGTGATTTGCTCAAAGGCTCACAGCTAGCGAGTAGCAGAGTGAGGATTTGGATCCAGGTCCACTGACTTCCCCTGCTCTAAACATTGCCCTCTAGTCCTCATCCTGCACTTAGAGTGCATCTATAATCGTAAGCATTCATAAAGTACATATCATACGCAAGACCCTAGGCTTAAGGGCTGAGGGGATAGAAAAAGAAACAGACACAAGTACAAGTAGATAGAAACAAGCACCTACTATGTGCCAAGCTTTCCTGCAGGTTATCTCACTGAATACTTCTCTGAAAGGCAAGTAGCATCATTTTCCTTTCATAGGTAAAGAAATGAAGGTTCCAAAACTTGCCTAAGGCAAGCATTAGGCTGGGATGACTTGAACTCAGGCCTGCCTCTGAAGCCAATGCTCAGGATGACCCTCAGCTTTTTTTTTCTTTCTTTCTTTCTTTCTTTTTTTGGAGGCAGAGTCTTGCTCTTTTACCCAGGCCGGAGTGCAGTGGCACGATCTCAGCTCACTGCAACCTCCGTCTCCCAGGTTCAAGCAATTCTCCTGCCTCAGCCTCCTGAGTAGCTGAGACTACAGGCATGCATTACCACACCTGGCTAATTTTTGTATTTTTAGTGGAGACGGGGTTTCGCCATGTTGGCCAGGCTGGTGTCGAACTCCTGACCTCAGGTGATCCACCCGCCTCAGCCTCCCAAAGTGCTGGGATTACAGGCGTGAGCCATCATGCCCAGCCTCCCTCAGTTTCTTTTTTTTTTTTTTTTTT